>JAPMOQ010044153.1:0-11328 GCA_026543055.1 Argiope trifasciata | reverse complement strand
ATGTGTTTTCTTGTGTGATACTATCTCCAAAACCTCAATATTCTGGGATTTTCGGGTCACGAGGAGTCAATTTCTTGACGAAAGTCAGACTCTTCACAGAAAAAATCCCTGGTTTGAATCCCTGTCTGAGGGTGACCCTTGAGAAAGTCCTCAGACCGGATTCTTTATTAATTGTTTCAACCATTCTAATATTTATTTTTTGTCTTGTTCGAATCCGAAATAGTTTTTGGTTCAGTTTCCTTAATTAGTTTCGTTTTCTCTTATATTGCTAATTTATGTGATTCATCTGTATTTTGGTGGTAGCTGCATTCGCGCACACTAAATACTATGATTGCCTTTTAAATATTAAGTTTAAATTTTGGTCTTGTTCGAATCCGAAATAGATTTTTTTGAATTTCCTAATTAGTTTCGTTTTCTTTTATATTGCTAATTTATATATATATATATTTATATATATATATATATATATGTATTTTTGCTGATTAATGTATTTTATACCTTCATAAGCAGACTGAAATAAAAAAAACTGTAGAATAAACGAAATTTTGTCACATTAAGGCATCATCGATTAAGAATAAGTTTTTAAATGTCATAAAAAAATGTTTAATTTAAAATATTTTTTACACATAAAATCAAATGAAAGAGATTTTAATTTTCAGAAAATGTTTTGTTACATATATATCTTATTACTATTATATTATTATTATTATATATATATTCAATAGTAATTCGTTTGAAATTAAGATTTTTTAAAATTATATGATTTATTGGTAAATTTTTTTTTCTATAATTTTATGAGAATACAATGTTCTAAAAAATAAAATAGTGCACAAGACTACAAAATTCAAAAGCATTAAGAAAAGAAAATATGGCAGAAAAATTCGAAAATAAGAAAATCAAGAAATGCTTTCATAATCATACAAAAAACGAATACCGTCATTATGTTAAAAATTCTAGCTGGAGAATGACGTCACGAAGCAATTTTTTGATTAAATTTAATTCGATAATATTACTTCCTTTCATAGAATTTAATTAAATGAATACTATCTAGAAGCAGAAAATGCCAAATGGTGTAGGAAAATCGTCCTTAAATTAAAGCTTCATTACAGGGCCTACAATTATTTTACTAAACCAAACTTCAGAGAAGACTTACCTTATCTCTTGGTTAAAAACAATGCATAATGATAGTATGTATCATGATGTAACAGAAAAAAATTATTTAAATTTGTAAAATAATAATAATTATTAATTTTAATCTAGTGAAAAAAAGATCAAAAAACTTGTTCTCATAATCTCGATACACAATAACGAGACTTTCGGTTACAGTTGATTCTTTCGCAGCTTTCTACCAAACAAGAAGCGAAAGCGACGAAATGAAAAAGTATCAAACAGTCATCAAACATAAGTATGCCGATAGAAAACACTGAGAAGAAGTAGTCTTTACCTTTCTTTTATGTTTCCTTTTATCTATATATTGTTGATCATTCATATATAGGATAAGTTGAGAAGATTTTTTGAGTATCTGATACTGTTAAGGCATGTTCGAATTCTTTTGTTTCACTAGATCGTTTTTTTTTTTTTTTTTTTTTTTTTTTTCTTTATTTTACAATCAGGGAAAATTTTACGCTCAATAGAGAAGACTTTATACCATTATGTACGAAGCAAGGTATAGTATTTTAAGAGAATTGCTTACTTGAACCATTAATCGTATATGCTTTTATAATGTTGCAATGTTCAGCTGTAAAATTGTTAGACATATTAAAATCACTAGCATAATAATAAATATTCTCATGTTTCTAGCTTCATTATACAATCAAATTCAAAAATATTTTGCAAATAAAATCTTTAAAGCTATATTTCAAATATTTTTTCATCTAACTTGTTAGGGAATATTTTTTAAAAATTTTCTTATTTCAAATTTTAAATTATGCAAATTTTTGTTTTGCTTTATTTATGCTTAGCATTTTTGTGTAATTACATTTATTAATAACACTGGTTCAGAGAATTAAGATTGTTACAATCTAAAGTTCAGATTTGGTATACTAAATGCTATGTGCTATTTCCTAGGTTTCTTTTTAAAAACTATTTCCACATGTGGTTCATATTTTCATAGATCAGTCTTAGTATTTTGAGTACATTAATATGCTGTACTATGAAAAAAAATATGCAAACGTATTTTCTGTTAATTATATTGTTTCTTAAATGAAATATATTTTACAGAATGTTACAAAAATTCAGTTCAGAATCAGTTGCAATAAATAAGTATGCAAACTCAAAACACTCCTCTTCTTACGACAGATATTAATTGAAAAGAAAATTACCTGATAAACTCGCTTTCATCAGACTTGCATTTCATATTATTATGCATTCGCTTAACTATTCTGCACTTTAATGAATATAATTTGGAAGGATGTTGTAGAAAATTTACTATTCTATAAACATTCATTCAAGACGCTTGGCTGACACCTCATGAGATTAAAATTCCGAAGCAGCAAAAAAGGCGGGGGTAAGTATATCCTAATTGAACAAATGAATTCTGCAAAATAATAAACAGGAAAGTATTTAAGGTTAAAATAATAATTATTACAGTAACTCAAGTAAACTAAACTCATTATTTTTTTTGCAGGAATTGTTTTCTTTTTATGCATTTTTGAAAATGGTCAGTCCATTTTAGGGCTTCCTGAAGGTCTGATAGTAAAGATATCAATAGTAAAAAATGTCGGACCCAAATATTTATGAAATATTAAGGGAAAGACAAAGGAAGTAAAAAATAAAAAGCGACAATAATTATGGTTTGTAATGATACGCGAAAATGGAAGTAAGACGAGGGCGGAATTATTTTCCAATTTTTTTCTTCGACCCCCAATTAAATAAAAAAGAATGATCAGTTTTCGAATAGTTTCTACGGCCTCATGGGCAAGAAATGAGATGGGGAATTGTTATTTTCTTTTCCTTATTGCGATCAATAAATTTAGAAGAATTTTCATTAGTTTTTTTTATATCAATAAGCATATGTGAACATAAGTTACTTCTTGCCTGCCTTATTTATATATTGATAAAGGCAAATTATTCCGTAATCGGTCACAGCATTATCACTATGTGAAAAAAAGTGCCCGAATAAAAGATAAAAACGAATTTTTCCTGTTGTTGTTACCCATGGCACTGTACAAACCCGCAGGAAGGTCTGCCAGTGATTTAAGCCAAGTGAGCGTCTCTTACTTTTTTATTAGCGGCAACTAGGGCCAAGATTAGGACTTAGCTACATCATGCGTCACACAATCTTCCACAAACTCTTTTTACAAGGGGGACATTCAAACATCTCGCTGATAGAACAGAGGAAGAATACCCATACTCGGATTGGGATAACCAGATCAGGGGGAAAACGAGAATATCCCTATGAAAAGATGCCTGGGAAATAAAATATCAAGACGAAATTTTTTATCATGCCTTTCGGACATTCTCTTTTGTGAATATTTCATTCAAACGAAACATTTCTTCTGTGAAGCAAAACTGAAAGAAATACATTAAAATTAATATATTTTAACTTTAATCTAATCATTAGTGATAATTTATGCATTCATACATGTTGTTTGACTGCGGATTGTAAAATTCATTTTACAATCGGCATTTTTGCGTATGTGTTAGGAAGGGTTCGATTCTTTAAAAAAGGGTGAGAGGAATGATGCAAGGAGGGGATGTTAAATTTTACCAATAAAAATAAACTTAAATTATCCGAAGAAGGAATTTAAAAAATACGAACAGAAACGGCACGATATTCACACAATTATGAAAAAAAAATGAACTAAAAGGTACCTAAATAGGTGAAAATCAAGGTAGAAGAAAGACAAAAAAAAACATCCTTCTGTGTTTCACCCAATAATGAGATAGAATTGCCGAAATAGGGTCACCTCAGCATACTAAAACAAGGAGTAATATGTATATGTATATATATATATATATATATATATACATATATATAAACCAAATCTTAAAATCAGAACCAAGTCGAAGCGAACAAAATGCAATTTTTACATGTAAGGCACACATTATTTTCTGCATCATAGATGAAATATTTAATGGTGCTAAAATGTTGAATAATGTCTTTTTTATATGAACATTTTTATATGAGAAATGAAATTACATTCTTTTAAAACTACTTTGAAGCATCATCTAAAATAATATGTTTAATATTCATCTTAAGTTGTTACTGAACAACAATTAATTTGGGGAAAAAAATCTGCGCTGAGTATTATCCTATTTTTAGACAAAGATACGTCAAAAACATAAACAAGCATTATAGACTTGTTGGAAGAATGCTTGTTTGATATTAATAAGTATATTTGTGACGTGAACCATATGACAATCTTTCCTAGATTACATAATAAGTTAGATTCATTCTTAGAAATATTCCGGCTCCAGCTAATGTAATTTTAAAGGAGCAGATGGCGACTCGGTTTGTGCAAATCTTCTATAAATTAAATATTCATCAGAAACATCTGCCTGACATCTAATTAAATTGAAATTCTAAGAAGATAACAGCTGACATTGAAGGACAATGCTTCAAGGAACGGAACAAGGCTCTGATAGCTATACAGTAGCTAAGTATTAGAATTAAATCTAATCCTTTGAATGTAGAATGAATCGTCATTCATTACATTTTTCTTGAAGAAAACGGACTTGAGTCATTTTGCCTAGCAAAGGATGCCGGGAATAATAATAACAGCATTTTCCATTACGGAAAAGATCTCAGATCGAAACTTTTCATCAAACAGAAAGAAAAAGAAAGGGTTTCTCGAAAGCAAAAGATAAAAGAATCCGCAATAATTATGGTTTGCGATGATACTCCGAGCAGGTAGAAAAGAAAAAGTGGGTTTATTTTCTTTTTTTTTCCTTGCTCATTTGCTGTAATTATTGCCCATGTTTCAACAAGAAAATAGACCGCAGTTCCATCAGGTTTCCCCTTTCTAATGGAGGGGTGTAGGTGGAATGTTTCAGGTTGTTAAGGAACATGCGGTTGCTTTTGTTCTTTGCGGTTACTATGGTTTGTAATTAATTTGTCGAAGTTTTATTCAAAAACTTGAGATTCAGCGAACGATGCTGGAATTTTTTTTCTAGTTTGATAGAAAAGAATTTGGCTAGTTAGTGAAATGTTCCTTTTCAGAAAAATGAAGGAATTTAATTAACATATTTGGAAATTGATTAATAAATAAAATAATAAAATTGTGAGGGAGAAATATTGCCCCATGGAAACGATACACTGCCGAGTCAGCATGGCTGAACGGTTATGACGCTGGATTCGTAGTCAGGAGATCATGTCTTCGAATCGCAGAAGCCTTGAAATCTGTTTTTCCTTGATTTCGTGTTCCAGAAGATTCTGGATCCTTCTTTAATTTACCAGATGAGTGATCTGGACTGTCTCCAGAAAGGTATTCTGGAACTTTCCCTACTGGTATAAAAGCTGAAGATCTCTCAGTCACAGGGTTTTTAGTTCAGAATTGAGCTAATAAATTTTTTTAACTCTACTTCCGGTGTCTTCTTGAATTCAGTCTACCTGACAATATAATGAATGGTACGATAGAGCCAATTTGGTAGCCTATTAATTTTAAAATGCACAGTTTCTAATGTTGATCGATTTCTATATCGACAAATTTAATGACATTTATTTTGTACGCATTTATCCGATTAACGTTTCAAAGACCTAAATAGGAATTAAACGATTGAAAATTAAAACGATTGAATCAAGAGGCTGAAAAATAATGAAAAAAAGAGGTGATTATAAACTATAAGAGAAAAAAACATTCTGATGACGATCAAAGTATTTTTTTTTTTCTTTCTACCGGGTGAGTGAAAAATCCGTAAAAACTTTCACATTTAATGAACCTCTTAAATTTTAACAAAATAAAAAAATTATCCGTAGGTTTAGTATCGATAAGCCACGATATATTTTTAAAAGAAGAAAATTAATAATAAAAAAAAAACTGTCAATAAGTGGTTTTTGGTACATAAGTGAATAAAAAAACATCAAATCATTTATTATAGCAATCTGTGTTCCACATATCCACCACCATAGGTGAAAATAAATTGCAGATTAGTCCAATTCCTGGTCAATGGTTTCATTGACATCTTCAGAAATTGAATTTCAAAATTTATAAAAAGGTTGAATCTGAGAATGATTATATTTCAATTTGAATCCACTTCTTATAAAAGGAAAAAGTGAATAACAAATATTAGTATGAAAAACTCTGTGGCAGAGTTGAAAGAGTTGGCATCACCGAATATGAATAAAAAATATCTTTGCGCGCTATGGCTTATAATGTAGTCAAAGTCCATTGATTCTTTTTTAATTTACATTCCCGATTCAAACAGAATACGAACAGAATGACGTCATTAAATATTATTTTTTGTAACATTTTATATTCGTTTATTTCATAGAAGTCAGTGTGTTTGTCGTTTTGAAATAAATAAAAAATAATTTATTTTTAAGGCGTATAGCATTTGAATTCTTATAAGTAACTTTTCAAGATTGTTTCGAGTCAAAAAGTGTAACAGAATAGTAATAAAGTTATTAATTGTAAATATAAGCAATCACGCAATAAAGTAAATGTAAGAATGAAAGATGAGTAAATATGTCTCATCTTTTGTCACATACGTTGACAGTTAAAAGGAAGTAAACACCCAGGTTGTCATAGAAATTGCTTTACATAAAATGTATTAGATTAATGATCTACAATATAAAATAAATCTATACAATTATTTACTTATTCATGCAGGATACAACAATCTTCAAACATTTAATTTAATCAAAATACAAAATGAAAAAATGTACTAAAATATGAATCTGAGATCAACAGCTCACTCTATAAAGTGCATTTGGTAGTGGATTTCAATTAGTTATATTAAGGTCCCGTTTTAAATTTACAATATAACTGTTTTGGGGAGGACCTCGTCATTTTAAGACCCTGTCAATTGACAATAACGGCACCTGAGCTGGCACCTTCTCTCAAAATTTTCTTCGTAACTGGCATAAGGGTAGCTCAGACGGATTTAACGTTTATCAGATCCATTTACAAGACGGTTCTTCCGTAATATCAGGTCTCGAACAGGAAACCGTACTATTCCGGTACCATGTCTTTACCACCAGGTCACCGAGGCCCGTTTGTTTGTGAGTTTAGTTTAGTTTAGTTATATCAACTTCCCGTTTTGAAACAACACTAGGGCTATTTTCAGTCGGACCTTGTCATTTTTAGCCGCAGTCAGATGGCGAGGACGATGCATGGACTGGCACCCCTTCCCCAAACTTCCACACCACACCAGCGGGGGGACGTTTGGCTCCGACGGATTTAACATGCACCAGATCCGCTTGCACGGCGGTTCTTCGGTGGAATCAGGCCCCGAACCTGCAACCCTCCGGTTCCCAAATCCTTGACCTTACCACCAGGGCCATGTGTTTGTGACAGAAGCGCTAATTGGCAACTTAAGAAAGAAATACGCTTAACAATATATCGAGATTTTGAAATAAAATTATAATAATTACAAAATGTTGATATTGTAAATTAGTGCGAACAAGGATGCAACAGTCATTGAGTAGAATGTCAACATACATGGAGACAACAATGCTTTTGAAAATATTTTTACTACGCTTATTAATTGCGAAAATATTTATGTTTCTGTTCAGATTCAATAATCTAGTCTGAACCATGTCTAATTAAATACTCACGTAGCTATTAATAAAATCAAACCTATTTGCATAACTCTCAGCTTGTTATTCATTAAAGCATTACCTCTATGAAATCAAGTAAAATTCTCCCAAACCAAAAATGTTTAACAATGTTAAACTAGTCAATTAAAGCCATCCTATTTTTATCGGATCAGATATCTTTCCTCAATAAACAGCGATAATGCTGGTCGTAAATAGATGTTATAGAATCTTTTACGTTTAGTGCTTTAATAAAGATCATGATACTAAATCAGAATCAGATAAGCACTAAAGATAATTCAGGACTTAATACTCACCTGATTATTTTCATTTATCTCGGTATGTCTCCTAAATAAAATTAAATACTTTTCTTCCTCTTTATTGATAATATAATTGATTCTCTTTTTTGTCAGGCATTTATTTTTTCATTTCTCGTTTATCATTGAAATGATTAGATTTTATTTCTAACAATCCTGATATTAGAACAAGTTGTTATTTAATTATCTTGCAAAATTATATGCTAAATTCATAGAAAATGTGAGGGAAGCCAAAGAAATAAAATTGATTTAAAATATCAATATTCTTTAATTAGACTTCTTAATTAAAGTATTATATTTTGACGTATTAGAATATTTGTTGTGACTTTTTATACTGTAAATATATTGTTTGTTCTGATTTAGACAGAAGTATTATTTTATATTCTATTTTTGCTCAATCTTTTTTTCCGCATTTGTATCCTATTATTACATTATTTTTCGAGAATTGAAGCTCAACGTTTTCAGGATTAATTTTATTTAATCTGCCAAATTAAAGAGAGTGATAAAATAGTTCGGTATGAAAAATAAAAGCCATACTAATCCCATACTATTTTTAACCATTTACGTGTTTTTGACATTAGTTGTTGAGACATAAAATTCAGTGATGTATGTGATTATTATGAAAATAAATATGCATAAAGATATCCATTTCATTTTGAAAAAAATATATGGCAAATTAATTGCCAAAATTGTGAGTTGAATGATATTTTCCTGACACAAGATATATCTTGACAGTCTGGAATTTCATCCAGCAATAGCTGTTGGCTCAAAAATTTCATTTTTTGTTAATGCATAAAATGTAAACAGATTTTAACGCAAATTTATTACTTCAATTTTACTCAACCCTTTAATTATGAGTAAACAAACACATCATGAAAATAACTGATGTCCAAATTCGAACTTAAGTCTTTCTTTCTGAATTTTATAGAGGTTCAATTAAATTTTAAAATTATTTTGGGAAAATAAGTTCCAAAATTTATTATAATAGAAAGTCAAAAGCTGAATTCTTTTTCCTTGGTCTTCGTCACACGAGTCTATTTGGGTTTTTTTTTCTTCGATTTCTTTATGCGTTTTGAAACTTTCTAAGAGACATGTTTTATTCTCAGTTTTAGACTGAAAACCAGAGCAACTTGTGTTCGAAGTTTTCTCTTTCTCTTCAGCAAAAAGGTTAGACACTGAGACATAGTCTTCTGATTGATGGAAACTAATTAACCTATCCCATTTTTTTAATGCCTTCTTCTTCCTTTGCTTCCTCAATGGTTCATCATTAACCCGTGACCTGTCCCAAATACTCGAAGAATATCAATTAACTCTTTGATTCATTCTTTAACTTACACGATTTTATTTACTGATGTTTCTTGTTTTTCTACTCCAAGAGTGGGTGTCTTGCATCCACTTTAGAAAGTAGTTTTATGATAAACTGCCTCTTGTAACTTCGAACAGTGTATTTTTCTCTTGCTTCAAAACTCATGAATTTTCTAGCGATCCATGAATATTGCATCGCAGAAGCGATGGGAAGTGTTTCCTATTTTTCTAGTTTCAACAACAAAGACAATATAAATATGAAAATGTCAGAGCATTTATCCTAACTTGTTTGATAAGAAGCCAGATAGGGGATTATTTTCAGAGCTAGTTTATCTGCTTCATGTTGGTAAATTGAAATAGGTTACATGCGCTGATGGAAAAAAAATTATAACACTAGGAAGGAGCTGTGCTAGATAAACGAAATTTGGTAGGCATGTTTAAACATCTAAAAGATGACGTCGATTCAAATTTCGAGCTACTCGCGTAAATGTGACGCTAGTAGCGACATTATGAACAAGCAAATGAGGTTTGCTTTAAATAAGCACTGTAAGGTTCGTGATCGTTATTTACAGTTGAGATTTGACGTAGTGGGTTAATGTTAGTCAAGGATGCCTCTGAGAAGACGAAGAAGCCAATATCAACAGCTCACTTAGTTTGAACAAGGTCGTGTTGTAGGGCTACGAGAAGGTGGGTCTTCTTTCCGCGATATTGCTGAAAGACTTGGCAGGAATGTATCCACTGTGCATGAGTATTGGCGGCAGTGGTCAAGGGAAGGTACTGCCTCAAGAAGACCAGGTTCCGGGCGGCCACGTGGTACTACTGAGACGGAAGACCGTCGTATTCGGCGTAAGGCTGTGGCTAATCGCACTGCGTCTGCAGCTGAAATTCGAGCTGCAGTTGGCACCACAGTGACACAAAAAACTGTTACAAATCGGTTACTTCAAGGAGAGCTCCGAGCCAGACGCCCTGTACAGTGCATTCCACTGACTCCAAACCACTGCCGTTTGCGACGTGAGTGGTGTCAAGCTAGAGCTCATTGGAAGACGGAGTGGAGATCTGTTGTGTTTTCTGATGAAAGCCGGTTCTGCCTTGGTGGCAGTGATAGCCGTTTGTTGGTTAGAAGGAGGCCAGGTGAACGCCTGCTAGTGACCTGTCTGCGGCCTAGACACACAGAGCCTGCTCCTGGAATTATGGTTTCGGGAGCAATTTCGTATGACAGCAGGAGCACTCTCGTGGTTATCCCATGCACCCTGACTGCAAATTTGTACGTCAGTCTAGTGATACAACCTGTTGTGCTACCATTCATGGACAGCATTCAAGGGGGTGTTTTCCAACAGGATAACGCTCGCTCTCATACTCCTGCTTAACCCAACATGCTCTACAGAGTGTCGACATGTTGCCTTGGCCTGCTAGATCACCAGAACTTTCTCGAATCGAGCACGTATGGGACATCATTGGACGACAACTCCAGCGTCATCCATAACCAGCATTAGCCGTCCCTGCATTGACCGCCCAAGTGCCACAGGCATGGAACCCCATCCCACAAACTGATATCCGACACCTGTACGACACAATGCATGCACGTTTGCATGCCTGCATTCAAAATTCTGGCAGTTACACCGGTTACTAATGTACCAACATTTGACATTTGAAATGGCTCTTCTCGCCAATGGCTCTACCAGTGATCTTGAAACTTTAATCAATTAAATATGTTACCTAGACAAATGTAATCCTAAAATTTCTTTACTCTATAATAATTTTTTCTTGGTGTTGGTATTTTTTCCCATCAGTGTAGGTTGAGATAGATTATATAGGTTGAGATAGGTTATATATGTTGGGTTAGGTTATATAGCTTGAGATAGGTTATATAAGATGATATAGGTTATATAAGATGATATAGGTTATATAGGTTGAGATAAGCTACTTGAGAAATTCTTTTATATTTGAATTCATATGAGTTTGATAATTACATAAAAGTGGAAAGTAGAATTGCTATGAATGCTTTTAATT
>JAPMOQ010044149.1:0-13621 GCA_026543055.1 Argiope trifasciata | reverse complement strand
TCCTGATGAAATAACCATTCAGTATTGACCCATTGGCGTCACGTGATGTTCCTGTGGTAGGCATGACTTTCTACTGCACACATTAGCTGGCTTGATGTGAACACTGCATTTGTCTTCGAAAAACAACACTAGTTTATTTTAAAAATTAAAGATAGGATGATGTTTTGAGTCAAATAAATAATTTCATTGATTGAGAGCTGATTTTGAAACAGATTTTAGTCCTTTTCCTTTGATTTATATTTGATTCTGATGAAAATTTAAAGTGTTTTAGTGAAAGAAGATGGTATTCTTTAAACAAAGAACTATTCAACATCACCATGTATAGGGAATCAGCATTAGACTTTTTATAAAAAACGCAAATGTAATGTGAATCCATATTTTTTTTTTTTTTTTTTTTTTTTGCTTTATATCATGCTGGAGTAGAAACGGTACCACTATATTACAGACCAATCATTTCTTTAAAAATATGTATTTAGTATTATAAATATTTTGTTGAGAAATAATAATTATGTGAGTGGTACAGAACTATTCTTAGCTATTTGGGATTGCTCAGATATTGTGTTTTAGTAAAAGAAAGCGATCTTCATAAAATAAAGAACTATTCAACATCATCATGAATAAGAAATTAGCATTAACTTTTTTATAAGAGATGCAAATGCGAATCGAACTTTTTTCCTTTGTATCAGTTTGCAGCAGAAACGGTACCACAATACTGCAGATCAATTATTTCTTTAAAAATATATATTCAGTAACAAAAATATTTTGGCGAGAAATAATGTTGTGGGTGCTACAGAACTTTTCTTAAATATTTGGACAAACTCAGATACTGTGGTCGGCACTATACCGCTGTGATTTAATGAAATGCAAGGTTTTAATCTATTTATTCTCTTATCATTATTCTGAAAATGTTACATTTGTATTGTATTCTATTACCCACATGAGAAATGAAGTGATTGATTACCTCAAAGGAAACTATAAGAAAGTAATTAAACCTTTAAAAAGAAATACATCTTTTAGGTCCCAATATTTCAAAATGTGAGAATAGCCCTCTATCCTCTTATGAGTAAGGATTAAGAACAGATTTGATTATGTTGGGAAATTCAGAAAATAATTGATGGTAAGGCTAATCAATCAAAATTGCTTTCAAGATGATTGAATGTACAATTACAAGTTTTACCATTGATTTTAAAAAGAAGGCAACCAATCAATATCAATAAGTAATTCAAATCTTGAATTTTTTTTTAGAATCTACACCCAGTATAGGTCGAGAGTTACATCTACAATTACAAAATTCTAGGAAAATAATCACCGCTAGCAAGGATCAAACATTAAATGCTTAGTGCTGTAAGTTCGAATAATTGAAGAATTTTTAGCATACAAAACGAAGTTCGTGTCTGGTACTCATTTAGTTAAATTAGTATACGGAAATGGAAAAACAGAACCAGCGACACCTCTATCTATTAAAAATTATTTCTGGTCAGATTACATAGTGGGTAATGAAACAGCAGTACCCACAACTCTTCCACTCCTTCGTTATATTACGTGTCTTAAAAGGAAAACTTGACTATAATTCTAAAGAGAAGAAACATTAAATGAAGCACTGAAATGCGAATCACGATATCAAAGCCTTAAGGGATTAAATTCGTTAGTTATTAGTTATTTGATTGATTCCTTCTTTAAAATCGATATGAATGAATAAATAACGATTGATCCATCCCACATTATTCTCAGAATAATTAAGAGAAATGTAATTTTTGTTTCTGACTGCGATTATTCTCTTCTGCTCTAGAGTAAGTAATTAAAATCGTGATACAAAGAAATTATGATAACTTCCTTTTGTTGAAGCGACCTGCGGCAAAGAGTTAGTGACTTAGGTAAAAGTCCCACTTAACTTCGATGTATGGGTCTATGTTGCCACCTTGGAAGTCTTTCCAGTAAACTGGCACGTATTTATGTCTAGATTAGAACAAAACCTTCAACAGCCCACTTGAGCCCTCTGAGCAATTCGTTGCTCATTGGCACCAGTTTTCTGGTAGCATTGTATAGGATCTCAACCAAGAAAGAATCTTAAACATTTTCCTTTCAGTTTAAATCCTCAGCCGATTCTTAGTCTAGCCATTATGCCATTGGTAAAAAGCACGTAAAATTTTGAATAAATTCTTAGCCTTCAAATTAATTAGCGAATTTTTCAAAAACATTACCATAATGTTTATTATTAAATATCATTGTAAAGGTTTGTTTTTTTTTAATTTAAGAAAAAATAATTTTTAAGCATTTATTTGAACTGCAGAACAAAATTTCCTTACTAAAGAAATTAAAATGTATTGTTAATGTTCTATATCGACAAATAATTTCTCTTTTTTCTTATAGATTTTTCTGAAATGCAAAGAAAAATGGATTTTGGAAATGGAACAATTGACAACGTACAACGCTATTTAAAGTACCAAATCAACAAATTAGGTGTTGGCGGCAGAAACGGCTTAGTGTTGCAGCTTCAATAAGCTCTTTGTCTTCAGTCTTTCATGTAAATAATAGTTTTAGCAATAAAAAATTATTGAACATGATTTCTAGTAGTATTTTCTTAGATATTAAAAGTGATTATATTTTTCAGTTCCATTTCTTTTAAGAGATGATTATCATAAAAGGTTATTCTAAAAAATCATTAGCTGTTGAGTCATAAATAAAAATTTGATTTGATTTTACGAACACAAGGTATAAAAATTAGAATTAAAAATATTTTTGTAAAAAAAATACATGCATTATGAGCATTTTTTAATTAGAATATTCATTGGAAACTTTTACCAAATATTCATTTGTTCAAAGCCCATATTTAAGATTATCTGCACCCGCAACAGAATTACCCATAGCTTAACATCCAAGAGGAAAAATTAGCTTTAAACTTAAATCTAAGCCAACCAACATGACGCTTGGCATGCTACGCAATATCAAACAAACTAAAAAATATATTTAGAAATCATGAAAAATAAATACAAAATAGTTTTTTATAGAAAGCATTCAATAATATATACTGTTAAAAAGGTAAAAATGTGATATGTTCGTAGACAAAGCAATTCACTAAAAATATATAATAGAAAAGATGTTTTGAAATTTAAATATATACAAATAAGTCATTCTACCCACTGTTCCACACTCCTTTATGAACTTTGTATAATCAGATATGAAAATAAAATTCAGATTGCTTCATAATATTTCTTTGTAAATTATACTGGATGTTTTTCCTCAAATATCAGTGAATTTTAGGGGGAGGGAGATAATGAGTTTTGAATCGTTGTTTTAAAGCAGACGTAAACAAAGAAAGGTATCGCATATGCATACCACAACTCTTGCTGTTTGCGCATGCGCAGTTTGAGGTTTTCGCTCATGAGCGGATAAATGCAAAGCTAAGTTGCTGTTGTTTTACGAATGCGCGAATCATGGTTGGAAATAATTAAAATAGCAAATATAAAACTCTTTTTTTTTTAAATTTTGTTATGATTTCAATATACTAAGATTTTTTTCAATAAATGCCCTACAAATATATCCAATATCCGTCAAGTATTTCTGGAGTTTTTCTCTTTCAAATGTACATACGCTTTCATGAGATTTTATTTTATACTATGACATTCTTCTTTAATCTTTTCCTTTAAAAAAAACAACTCTTTATTTAAACGCGAAAAGTCGATGTTATCGCTTTTTCAACTCTTCTCTTCCTTATACGGTCTTATACATAAGAGCATATACACTGAAGTGACAAAAGTCATGGGATGACTGTTAATATCGTGTCGGTCCTCCTTTTGCCCGGCGAAGTGCAACAACTCGACGTGTCATGGAGTCCACAAGTCGTTGGAAGTCCTCTGCAGGAATATTGAGCCATGCTGTCTGTATAGACGTCCGTAATTGTGAAAGTGTGGATGGTGCAGGAGTTTGGGCACGAACGGACCTTTCGATGATGTCCCATAAATGCTCGATGGGATTCATATCGGGCGATCTAGGTGACCAGATCATGCGCTGGAAATGCCCGGAATGTTCTTCAAACCAATCGCGAACAGTTCTGGCCCGGTGACATGGCGCATTGTCATCCATAAAAATCCCATCGTTGTGTGGGTACGTGAAGTCCATGAATGGCTGCAAGTGATCTGAAAGCAGCTGAACATAACCATTTCCAGTCAATGATCGGTTCAGTTGCACCAGAGGACCGAGTCCATGCCATGTAAAAACAGCCCACACCATTATGCAGCCACCACCAGCTTGAGAAGCGCCTTGCTGACAGTTTGGGTCCATGGCTTCGTGGGGTCTGCGCCACACTCGAACTCTACCATCAGCTTGTAACAACTGAAATCGTGACTCATCTGACCACGCCACGGTTTTCCACTGGTCTAGGGACCAGTCGATATGCTCACGAGCCCAGGAGAGTCGCTGCAGGCGATGTCGTGCTTGCAGTAAAGGCACTCGAGTCGGTCTTCTGCTGTCATAGCCCAAGGAAGACAAATTTCACCTCACAGTCCTATCGGACTCATCCCTCGTACGTCCCACATTGATTCCTGCAGTTATTTGACGAAGTGTTGCGTGTCTATTAACTTTGACCATTCTACACAGACGTCGGCGGTCTCGATGGTTAAGTGCAGGTGGTCGCCCACTGCGCTGTCCATGATGGGATGTGATACCTGAAATTTCATACTCTCGGCACACTCTTGATACTGTAGATCTCAAAAGGATGAATTCGCTAACGATATCCGCAATGGAATAACCCATGCGTCTAGCTCCAACTAACGTTCCACGTTCAAAGTCTGTTAATTCTCGTCGTGCCGCCAGAAATCACGAAAAACCTGTTCACATGAATAACTTGAACACAAATGAAAGCTCTGGAAAACGAACTGCGCATTTATACCTTTTCGCTGCGATACTACTGCCATCTGCATATTTGCATATTGCTACCCCATGACTTTTGTCACTTCAGTGTATAATAAACCTATTTTGGTTGGTCAACCTAACAAAGTAAACTAATATAATAATTGATTTAAACTCCCACTAAACAATTTTATTATACTGCAATTCAGCATTTTTTTCATATAGTTGCATTTTTCATGGCGCGTTGTATAAATTATTTCTTAACGAATATTTAATTTCAAATTATAGGATGGTTATGATTAAACTTCTCCTGTGAACCGCATCCTACTACGGAAACGGAACTACGTATTGCAACGAAATTTGTATCGACTTTACACGAGATGCGATCATGGAATTTTGGAAAACAAAAATTCAAAAATATTCTCCAGAAAGTGCCATAAAATATTAAATTTAACACCTCAAATGATCAAAACAGAAAACAGGGACAATATCCATAACAAGAATTTTGAGTAATAAAATATAAATCCAGAAAAAGCTGTCACTTCCGGGATAAAATTGTGGAGGTATGCATGCTTGCTAAAAAGATGAAGCTTTATGCAAACCAAGTTAGGGTAAGAAACATTTGCAGTCATCCTCATGTTTTATGCCGTTATTTCTGGCTGTAATGATGACATTCTCTTGTTGGGATGTTGAATGATAAGATCTTTATAGTGTTTCAAGTGCAAAGTATCAAAACTCATAAACTATGATCCACTGTTGAGCACACTGTCCATCGAATCGAAATCATGTAGTTAAATAAAACATGGAGCACTTTTCCTTACATCGTCCTGGACACGATTAACAACACGATAACTCTCGTCCAATTTCGTCCTGACTTGTTCTTGTTTCAGCAAACTAAACTTTTTTCTTCTCTCAGACAACGTACTCTTAATTTTCCTTATGTTTACTTAATGTGGCTCGATGACAAGGTAATTAGAAACTAGTCAATGAATATTGTTTATGTATTTTCTGTTGATCGGTTATTGTGTTAAAATTAATGTTTTTTTCGAAAAAGTACCTTCTCATGGACATTTTGGACACCTTCTTATTCCATATATCTTCAATAAAGACACATTTTGTAATTGAAAAAAATCTTCAGGAATATTTTCCTTATACTTTTATCACGTATTCTGTAATAAAGATGAATTTGTGATTTAGGCGCGTTTATTCCCACTGATTTAAATCAAAATTTGACATAGAACTACACTTGCAATCGCAAAATTACATGAGAAATTTAATATATTTGTCATTGAGCTGTCGTGTACACAAGCGTCTAAAAAAAGAATCTACAAATATATTATAAATGCAAATAGAAATATATAAATACAGTATAAATGCAAATACAAATCTACAAATACAGTATAAATGCAAATACAAATGTAGTATAGATGCAAATATAAATATATAAATACAGTATAAATGCAAATACAAATCTACAAATGCAGTATAAATGCAAATACAAATCTACAAATGTAGTATAAATGCAAATACAAATATAGTATAGATACAAATACAAATATATAAATACAGTATGAATGCAAATACAAATATAGTATAGATGCAAATACAAATATATAAATACAGTATAAATGCAAATACAAATCTTCAAATGCAGTATAAATGCAAATACAAATCTACAAATATAGTATAAATGCAAATACAAATATAGTATAGATGGAAATACAAATATATAAATACAGTATAAATGCAAATACAAATTTACAAATATAGTATAAATGCAAATACAAATACAGTATAGATGCAAATACAAATATATAAATACAGTATAAATGCAAATACAAATCTACAAATATAGTATAAAGATAAATACAAATCTATAAGCTCCGAACGCAACTGAATTTATCGTGCCGCTCTTGGAGCGTTTTCTGGCTATGGATCCCTTACATACATACCTAATATGATACACTTTAGTTAAATCATTGTTTTTTTTAATAATCGCGTTTAAATACTTCTGAAAGTACATACTAACATAGATACATCTTCTTTTTTGGATTTGGCTCAGAGTATTATACGTGCCTACAATATAAATGATAAATACGAATTTTATCTCATAGTTTTATAATTATTATATTCGCATATGTCTGAACATCCGAACAAACAGACGACAACAAATTTTGCTCAAAATTTGATGGTGAACTACAGATTTTGTGTAAAACCCATATGACTAATTTTCAATTCCAAATTTCTTTCCTTCTATAACAAAGCGTTTTTGAGTTATATTTCGCAAGGACAGCTATTTTCCAAAAATATGCTTCTCGAACTCATGGATTTCTAAAACCTGAAGATCCATTAAAAGCTCGAATTCGAATTTTTCACAGATAATAATATTTTTTCTATACCCGTCTACTAGAAAGTGAAGATTAAAATCTTTGAGATTTAAAACCTCGATAATCAGCAAAATCTCAAGGTCCAGTTTATGTGAATTTCAATACTTTCACTACTCATACATCATATTCAAAAAACAGCAGATATAAAATTGAATAAAACAAGCCGTCTAGACCATGTCCCTGAGAAACGACTTTTGTTTCTTTGACTCTAATGTATTTCAACCATTCGAATTTGCATTTTGCATTGCAAGAAAGATAGATGAGACTTTTGTCGTAAATCAGTTACTGTCGCTAAATTTTTCTCCCTTGAAATTTTAATTGCACTGAGAAGAACAAAACTCGCATGTTAATACAAATTTGCAACCGATTTATATTTAAAGTATTTTTCATTGGCATTACATATCATTACACCTTTCAAGCAGCAATCTTTTATAGCAGTAAATAGATAGAATAAACTAAGGTAGAAATAATTTTAATATTATTGATCATTATATAAAACTTGTAACAAATAAAATTCAAATCTGTTAGTAAAATTTTAAGAATTTTTGTAAGAAGGTGTAGCTTTTATGCTGACATTTTTACAGTAAAAATTGTATTTTCGTTCAATCAGAGAAAATTAATTTTTATTCTGTTGACATAATTTCAAATTCAAAACTCAAGAATGCTGAAATAAATTCTTAGTGCATAAGTATTTAGGTATTAGCTTTAAACAGAATGGAAAACGTTTTAACACTCATTATATTTCATAATTGGATCAAAACTATCTTTTTTTTGTTTATGTTTCCTTATTGTAAAGATTTGTTTGTATGTGTAAGTGCGTGCATGTGTTTGAGGGCGTGCACATATATGTTTGTGTGTATTAGGAGGGCAGACAATACATATGTATATGGAAGTAATTGTTTATAACAATCGATTCAAAACTTTATAGCCATAAATAAAATTTTGGAGCTTTCCCTAATTTGTTAAAAAATATATAAAATAATAAATATTGCAAAACAAAAAAAGAAACATCAAATTAAAATTTTAAAAATATATCTTTCCAATGATATCAATTTTTTTTCTGTTTAAAACTGTATTTTCTATATTTAATTAATTTCTATAAAACATTGATTATTAATTTCATAGGCTTTTAAGTTATTATATCGGAGAAATTTCTTTAAAAATAGATACCACCTCTGAATTTAACATGACATGAATTCAACTAAAGCAGTTTAGTGTAAATAATAAATTAAATATATTACGAAATAAAAAAGAAAGTAAAAATCATGCTATAAATTTAATTGGTGACGCGACTGAATGATTTGATGAGATTAAATTTCATCATGGCATTTAAAAATATTATTTCAAATTGTGTATCAAATTGAATTAAAAATATCATTAAAATTAGAAGAAGAAAGTGTACCAAAATAAAATTTATATCATTAAAAATGAATGCTTTTAGTATTAAAGTAAACAAAAAACATTTCTTATGAGATAATTGTTTAGGAAGATTATGAGTATCAATTTTTGGAAGCAATTTATAGAGATTATGGCTACATTTAAGATTACTATATGGGCGCCAAATTTGAAACATTTTGGAAAAATCTCTCACAAAATACAATAGTTACAATTTGTTATGGAAACCTTAAAATTCCTTTGTTAGCATTTTTGGTATGAACTCAGGAGTGCAGACTTTTTGATAGTTTGTGGACAATTGGCACGATTTTAACGTACGTGCTTAGCAAGAAATCGTACATTAATCTTAAGACTCTTACTTAACTAGCAATGTTTAAACCTATTTTTGCACTCCATTAAACTTTTTATTTAAAGCCTATTTCCAGATTTCTTTTATAACTTTTTTCCTCTGGCTGAATCGTCACTGTTGTGACATAATGAACTATCTTCAAACTAATTCTAACGCAGTATTTTGATTTGTTCTTCTTCGTTGTTCAAAATACTTCTTCTGCAGCTCCATTAAGTAGTTAAGCGAAGCGTTTGATTCAGTACAGCAGCAAAAAGATTTGATGAATTAAATTCGTTGGATGACGTTGGATATTTGACCGTTGCCGTTCGGTAGTTATTGGCAAGCGTAATTTCTGTGCCACATACGTTAGCGTTTTAAAGTTCCCCTTTCCCATTACAGATGCGTGGCTTCCAGATTGCTAGATGGGGAATCTTCTTTACTCACGAGGTCATTAGTGATGTCCAGCAGAAGGACCACATGCGTATTTTAATCGTTTAAAAGAAAAGTTAAAAGAAATTGTTAAATTTTCCCATTATGAAGGGTCTGTTATTAACACGTGTTCCAGAACGGTCAGTTATGAAAACGCATCATTAACGGACATTGCCACGATCGACTGATAACCATTGAGGGGGACATTTTGCTGAACAACTATTGGTAGCTAGAAAATTCAAATACACCAATGTGAAATGAGAAGCGGAAATTGGACAGCAATAAAATGCGGGGGGGGGGGGGTTTGAATGAGAAACTTCTTGGATTGTGGATTGCTAAATTACTTCCCACCTGGTGTAGTCGTGTTAACTAACAACCTATTGGTGTTTGGTGGTGTTAGTTCTCCGAATTGATAGGGAACTTTTTTCACGATTGATCTTCACTCTTCGACTGTTATGTAAATATCATCAATTTCCAAATGATGTAAATATCAAATATTTTAACATAAATTAAAACAAGTTGTTATTGTGAACATATATGGCTGTAAATAAACGAAAACTCTGAAATTCTACTATTTTATTTGATCGGTCAGTTCAGATCAAGACATCACAGTTTAAGTGTTATTGATCTGAGACTTTCCAAATGGAAGGTCTATTTCACAGTTTTCTGTCATTAAATTCTTGTAGAGATTTTGATCCACAATGTTCTAGGTGGTGCCTTCTGTACTTAGATAAAGTGCATTTCTTTTTCAAGTCATTATACCAGATCTTTAAATTATTGAAGTATTTTCATAAAATACGGGTTTTTTTAAAGAGAGGTGGAGATAAACTTTTTGGGCTCGGATTGCTGAATGACGCTTGACTAGCTGAAGTTCGGTGGACTCCGACAGTTACCCCTAAAGTAGAACTAACTAGAACTAACAACTTGTTAGTTTCTTGTGGTGTTATTTCGAATTGATGGAGACCTTATTTTACGATTGATCTTCACCCTTCGACAGTTGTGTAAATATCACCAACTTCCAAATGGTGTCAATGTCAAATATTTTAATCTTAATTAGAACAAGCTGTTCTTATGTACATATATAGCTGTAAATAAACGAATTGTCTGAGATTCTACTCTCTTATTTGATCGGTCAGGATCAAGACATTACAATATAAACATTATTCATCGAAGACTTTCCAAATGAAGGATGGATTTCACAGTTTTCTGTCGCTCAATTCTTGTAGAAAATTTGATTCACAATGTTCAAGATGGGGTCTTCTATATTTAGATAAAGTGCTCTTCTTTTTCAAGTCCTTATATCAAATCTAGTTTTTTTCATAAAAGTACGGATGCAATTTGTCGTCTGCCATATATCTTCAGGATTCATTCATAATACTGCTTGGACGCTCATGTCAGCAGCACTATACATTGTATACATATCCGCTTTTTCATTATTCGCTTGGGGTTTCTAAAATTGTGACTAAAAAATTAATTTAAATTTTAGCGGTTAGTTAAATTTTAAATTAATCGGTCAGGAACGAGACATTAGAGCGCTTTGTATATAAGGTGGTTATACTTAAACTTCCACTAAAAACAGTCGTCAAAACGATATTGCAGCGAAATTTGGTAAACAGACTATACAAGAGATGCTCTCAGAATGTCTAATACAAAATTTTAGTTCCGAAATTTCCACTAGAGAGCATTCTTTTCGAAAGAACATTTAGTACAATAAACGTCCAAACAGAAATACAGAAACAATATTAACCTGTATTGATTAGTTTGTGATCATTCCGTCATCGAACCAGAATTAAGTAAAGGTAAGGGGAAAAAATAACAGTTCAGTTTGAGGAAACAAGAGCAGATTAAGGTATCCGCCTACGTTCGATTTAAAATTGTTGAAAAATTGGATTTTTAAAATACTTCTTATTGTTTTTAAGTGTATTGTCAATTATAAACACTATAAAAACAAAAAAGAGTTAGTTGGAAACATAATATATTTTGAGAAATGGGAAAATGTGTAGTAAATTTTAATTAAATTTAACCAAAATGGTTAACACTCTACACAAAATGGTCATGCAGTAATCCTATTTTTCTTTGTACACAAGTTATAGAATATGATGATGAAGGAAATGAACCAAAATTTAAGATATTTTAAGATGAAAAGAAGTAATGGGTAAAAATACATGTATATATGCAATTTTTTAATACATTCGCAACTTAATTTTTCTGAAAACACTTATAAATGAAAAAGAATTTCACCGACAATAAAAAATTTTGGTTCGATTCATTGCCCATATCATTTAAAACACACGCTGAAATTTTTATGTCAATGCCTCTATTGGTTTTTGAGATATCATGTTAACAGGGGAGAATTTTTATGAAAATTAAAATTTTGAGAAAATTGAAATTAAATATAAATGTTCGCTGAAAAATATGTGACCCTGGATGATAGGTCAGGCCATTCTTTTCTTTGAGATGATAAACTGTTTAGGAAAGGGGAATGTCTGAACTGTAAGAAATAATAAAAAATAAAAAAAATTCACCATTGTCGTAGATAAACAGTATTTTTAACGTAGTCGGATACCTTGAGACGAAATTGCACAAGCGGAGCAGTTATTAATCGTACTTCGACAATGTAAGTAAAGGTGCTTCATAAGACAACCCTCTTTCATCTGCAAAATTAAAAGTCGGTGAACAGTGTGTTCAACAGTGATCAACTGCGATGTTTCCCACATGAAGTTCTTTAAGACATTTAAATTCGCAACACCTGCACGATACACTAGACTTTATGACCAGAAATCGCAAGGATATAAAACATGACAACGTCTGCAAACTTGTCATACCCTAACATGTTTGTCATAAAGCTTCCTTTACTTCGTAAGCATGAAAAATATCGATATTTGTTTTCCTAGAACCAACAGTTTTTTCCAATCATACGTTTTATTATTCATAATTCTTGTTCTGGATTGCTAACACATTAAAGGCGGGAGTCGTAGTACTACAATTTGATCCGCGTTACCTACCATACTTTCGTCAAGATCCCCCGCCTTTAATGTGTTAACCCATTTGCATCAATCTTCCTGCTCACTATCACTGGAACGTATATATATGCTGCATCATATTATATGCATAGCATATAATATGATACACAGTAAAAGCTCTTTATTGGCGGGGTATATGTTTCATAAATATGTCGCGAATACAGAATGGTTATTTATACGGGATTATAGGGAATACGTTCCTAGGAAACAAAATAATATATATATATATATATATATATATATATAATAAATCATTATTTCCTGTCTATTAATTTATCTTATTCATGTTTCCGGTGGATTATTGTATTCAACTGAGTCGTCCATTCTGTATTCGTATAATTTACTCTAGTCTTTAAACGTTACATTAAAATGGATAAAATAGTTTTTGAGATCTGCCTTCTTTACGTCAGATTCAAATTAATCTTCGGAATGAGGAGAGAAAATTTTCATTTCTTAATCGTTAGGTTTACCTTATTTCTTAGTCGTTAAATCTACAAATATACTTTATTCATTGAGTAATAAGGTTGCTTTCATTTTGTTTGTTTACATTCTCGAAACTACCGATAGCAGTGAAGGCAGCTTATTTCAAAGTCTTCGGCGATACCATTTAACAACATACTTTAGAAAAAGTTGTAATAAGATCTGTTTTACTTTTTTTATTAGTCCATTTGACGGCATTTACAAGGGATATTGGGTTGGATACCTATTGGAATCCTTTTATTATTATGTATGTATTTATTAGATCCGCGAATAAAGAAATTTTATGCCGAGAATAAAGGAACTGGGTTGCATATTTTTAATCTGTGAATAGTGAAAACTCGAATGAAGGAAGCGCGAATAAGGAGCTTTTACTGTATACTATATTCATATTATATACTATATATCTATGTGCATCCCATATTTCAAATATTACCACACGGAACAAAATTACTAACAAATAATGCTCAAAAAGGATTTTTGTTCTACTTTTATACAATTGTACACCTAAATATGAAATAAAAAAAATTTCCATGATATGGGCCTTTTTTTCATATTTCCATATGATGGAAATGATTTAATATGGTTTCTGTATTAAGTTTTAGCCTTTTATTGTGTTAAATTTAATGTTTTTCTGGAAAAGACATACTCTAAAAGACATTTCAAAAATAATTATTTAATTTGAAATTCCGCGAGTACATCTCGTAATCTGTATACCAAATTTCGTTACAATC
>JAPMOQ010044148.1:1914-16899 GCA_026543055.1 Argiope trifasciata | reverse complement strand
TAAAAAAAAAAAAAAAAAAAAAAAAAAAAGAATATTTTAAGGAAATATTTTATTTTTGAATTTTAATATGTGAAATAAGTCAGCGTAACTACAAATTAGTTTTAGAAAAATTTTTAAGAAGAAAAAAATTTCAAAAATAAAAGGTTTTTGCTGTTTCTGGACTCGAACTGAGAACCTGAAAAAATGCAAAATCCGCTCTGGTACCCTAGCCAACAAGCCACTCATCCCTTGCATGGCTGAGGATTCTTGCCTTTTTAAATACATAAATCAAAACAAAGTATGTATCGAAGACACTGGAAATCTGGTCAAAAAGCCCAATGCTAAGAAAAGGAATGACGTCTGCTCTTGTCTCTGAACTTTAAATTTGAAATTTAAAAAAAAAAAAAAAAAAAAAAAAATTAATATTTTAAGGAAATATTTTATTTTTGAATTTTAACATGTGAAATAAGTCAGCGAAATTGCAAATTAGTATTAGAAATATTTTTAAAAATAAAAAAAAATCAAAAATAAAAGGCTTTTGCTGTTTCTGTATTCGAACTGAGAACCTGTAAAAATGCAAAATCATCTCTGGCACCCTAGCCACCAAGCCACTCATTCCTTGCATGGCTGAGGATTCTTACCTTTTTAAATATATAAATCAAAACAATGTATCGAAGACACTGGAAATCTGGTCAAAAAGCCTAAAGCTAAGAACAGGAATGACGTCTGCGCATGTCTCTGAACTTTGAATTTGAATCTTCAAAAAAATAAAAAATAAGAATACTTTAATGAAATATTTTATTTTTGAATTTTAACATGTTAAATATGTCAGCGTAACTACAAATTAGTATTAGAAATATTTTTAAAAATAAAAAAAATTCAAAAATAATAATCTTTTGCTGTTTCTCTATTCGAACTGAGAACCTTTAAAAATGTGAAATCCTCTCTGGCACCCTAGCCACCAAGCCCCTCATTCCTTGCTTTTCGGAGGATTCTTACCTTTTGAAATATTTAAATCAAAAGAAAGTATGCATCGAAGACACTGGAAATTTGGTCAAAAAGCCCAATGCTAAGAAAATTAAAGACGTCTGCGCATGTCTCTGAACTTTGAATTTCAATCTTCAAAATAATCTATAAATATTTTAAAGAAATACTTTATTTTTATATTTTGACTTGTGAAAAAAGTCAACGTACTTACAGCATTAGTTTTAGAAATATTATTAAAAATAAGAAAGTACAAAAATAAAAACAAAATCCTTTTGTTCTTTCGTGACTCAAACTGAGGACCTGCAACAATCTATAATTTGCTCGGTCAACCTAGCCACCAAGCCACTCTTTCCTTCAGTCTCAGAGAGTTTTGTCCTTTTTTAATATAAAATCCAAGTATCAAAGAAGCTGTAAATCAATTCAAAAATCAATGCTAAGGAAAGGAATATTGTCAACGTCTGTGCATGTCCGTCACTTCTGAATTCGAAATTTTTAAAAAATCTATAAATATAAATAGGAAATATTTAATTTTTGAATTTTAAAATGTGAATTATATCAATGTAACTACAAAAGTAGTAATAGAAATGAAATTGAAAATAAAAGAAAATTTCAAAAATGAAAAGCTTTTGTTGTTTCGGGACTCGAACCCAGGACCTGCAAAAATCTAAAATTATCTCGGACACCCTAGCCACCTAGACACTCATTTCTTTAGAAGCAGACAGTTCTTTAATTTTTGCATATATAAGTATCAAAGACACTGGAATTCTGGACAAATAGCGCAATACTAAGGAAACGAATGTCGTCAGCGCATATCCTTGAACTTTTATTATGAAAATTCAAAAAAAGTTTATAACTATTTTAAGGTTTTTTTAAATTTTTTAATTTTAACTTGTGAAATAAGTCAGCGAAACTACAACATTAGTATTAGAAATATTCTTGAAAAAAGAAAAAAAAATCTTTAAAAACAAGTTTTTGCTCTTTCGGGACTTGAACTGAGGACCTGAAAAAATATTTAATCCATTTTATCACTCCAGCCACCAGGCCACTCATTCCTTCAGTGACTGAGGGTTCTTTCCTTTTAAAATATATAATCCAAGTATCAAAGAGACTGGAAATCTGGTCAAAGATTCCAATGCAAAGAAAACGAATGACTTCTGCGGATGTCAATGATGTTTGAATTTGAATCTTTAAAAAAATCTATCAATATTTTATAGGAAATATTTTATTTTTGAATTTTAACGTGTGAAATATGTGAGCGAAACTACAATATTAGTATTAGAAATATCATTGAAAAAGAGAAAAATAATAATAAATAAAAATAAAAAGCTAATAAATAAGCTATATAAAAATAAATTAAAAAATCTATAAATATATTAAGGAAAAAGTATTATTTATGAATTTTAACCTGTGAAATATGTTAAGGTAACAACAAAATTAGTATTAGAAATATTATTAAAAATAGAAAATTGCAGAAGGAGAAAAAAATGATTTTATTGTTCCGAGACTCGAACTGAGGACATGAGGAAATCATTAAACAGCTCGTTCGGCATAACCACCAAGTCACACATTCCTTCAACGGCCGAGGGTTCCTTCCTTTTTAAAAAGACAATTCAAGTATGAAAGACACGAAGAATCTGGTCCAAATGTCCAATGCTAAGAAACAAATGCATTCTGTGTATTTGCATAAGCTTCCTACTTTAAATTTTAAATAGATCTATGAATATTTTAACGATAACGACGAGGAATGTGTTTGAAAAGCTAAGTGCTAAAGTCATTCATCTGAGCATTTGCATAATCTAGTACTAAAAATAAAGCTCAAAATGTAATGTTTGCTAAAATTTCAAAAATATAAAACAAGTCCAGTGCATTAGGAATCGAACTGACAACCGTGAAAATAAACAGAGTTTGCCTGGATTTCCATCCACCAAGCCACTCTCGCTTTTAATGGTCAATAAATTTATTTGTATTTTAAAATATAATTTTAATTCTGATATATATTTTTTGGATCATTCATTGTTAATGTTAAACTGTTACTTAAAGTATGCTCAATATGCATTAAAATTTTTTTTTAATTTATATAGCTATTCCTGCACAACGAAACTCGAACAAGATATCCAGATTAGCATATAACTTCTCAGAAATGCGAATTTAATTCTAAAAGATCTTAAGAATTCAATATCACTTTTTTCATATTTAAAAAAATTAATATTTTTGAAAAAATATTGATTTTCTGAGCCGCGAATGTACTTAAACTGTACTGCATTTCTATATAATCATGAGCACTGTTTATCCACTGCGTCTAGTTAAAGTCTGAAGTTTTTCTCGTTAATTGAACTGGAAAAGAAATTGGAAAGGAAACAATAAATGAATTAAGTGAGTGGAGGTATTTTCCTTCATTAGATAATAAAGGATTGGTAAAATCTTTCTTGCACTTCTTCACTTCTTTTTGGGCGTCTTTTTTCAAAGGAACCCTGGCCATAAAAATTGCAATTTATGTACCCCTCTCCCACCCTTTTACTTTCTCGTATCCGAAATGAAGAGAAAATATTGGATTTGTCATAAAATTAGAGCCTGAGAATTTGAATAATCGCCACATTCCCGACCTCCCGGAGTTTGAAAAATGCATTTTTAGAATCATGTTTGCATGACCGTCTGTCTATCTGCGTGTGACGAAAATGACTCAAAAACTAATTACATGAATGACACGAGCTAAATGGACGAACTCTTTGAGATAGGTGTAGAAATTTGGCTTATTATCATTAGTTAAAATATGTAGATTTCTATAGTTTTGGACAAATGATGAAATTTGTCTGTCTGCATGTTCAAATGTGTGCCAACAGAATAATTACAAAACGAAGAAAGTCAAATACATAAAATTCAGTGCAAGTATTCAAAACCTTTAGTGAAGGCATTTGTCAAAGTTTGAGCCAAATCCGAAAAGGGGTTGACACTTTGTTGGTATGTTCTTTTATTCGCCGTTAAACGCACACACAATGGATACTCAAAAACACAATAACTTAAACATATCAAATTTTGTATGGGATTTTGGGACTACTATTTTAATTCTGAGTCAAATTTTGGTATTAAACTGCTGATAAATACTCGTATAAAAGAAAAATTAAGCTTTCGATTACTATAGACCTGCATGCCCCATTTCAATTACCAATACACTCCCCAAGAGTCCTACATTGGATTCAGGAAAATGCTACATTCAAGACAAAGCATAGTATTTCATAATTATTGTACACCAATGCCATGCAATTCATCCTCTGGGATAACACTTTTATTTACAATTACGAGATAGTTTTGGGGAGAAGACTCCAGGGATTTTAAAACTATTTTGAAATAACTTGTCTCTACTCAAATAAATAAAAAATGCATTTAAGGCTCATCCAATAATGAAACATTTTAATGAAACTGTAAGAAACATGTTTACTTTTTTAGATTGGTAATTATTTGAATGGCTTTAAACAGACCAGTACTATATACCATATTAATGACTATGGTTTGATAAAAAATATCGGTTACCTTCAAATTTCACAACTTTCTTTAATTTCTCCAGAATTGGTTTGGTTTGGTTTAGTTACATTAACGTCCCGTTTCAAAGCAACACGAGGGCTATTTTGGGATGGACCTCGTAATTTTGAACCACAAAAATTTCTCCAGAAATGATAGGCTTGAGAATTTGGTAATTCGACAATGTAAAGAATATGCTTAATTCACATTTCTTGTGAACATCCCATAACCATGATATTTGAAATTATGAAACAGCTGGAAGAAAGATAAATTGGTTCACCTCGTTTCAAAGAAAGGCGATAATGACTTAAGTTGTTTTTTTATAATTCCATTTATTTTTTCTCCTATCTAACATGCAAAGGCTCATTCATTTAAAAAAAATTTAAATGCATGACAATACGCTCCCAAAGAATCATTTTAAATTTTACAATTAATGTTTTCAATATTGGAGAAAAGGAGTTGTGGCAATAAATAATTTTTAAATTCAAATGTGCTGATGTTGGTATATTTCTTCACAATTTGAAATCAAAATGCGGTGGTTGTTGAAACGCTCCTGATGAATAACATTATGATCCATAGTGATGTAGGCATTGCAATAAATTGACTTTCAAAAGAGTGATATGTTACTGAAATTTCGAATAGTATTGAATTACCCGAAGCTCTAAAAACTCATTAAATACTTTGATTGGGCTTATAATGCTAAAAATATATGCTATTAAATAATTTAAATTATTTCAAGCAACAGAGATAAAATGAAAAAGATGCAAATGAGCAAATGAAAAAGAATTTCATCGTAAGCGGAAAAGGGTACAAATCGATTTAGGTGATATTTAAGAATTGATTAAGCATCAAATAAATGTCTACTGTGTGAAGTATGTTACTGAAGGAAAGCCAACAATTATTCCGATCAAGGATTTTTTATATTACGAAAAAACTAATGTACTGGAAGAAATAAATAATTAAAGCCTAAAACTCCTACATTCTTTTTAAACACAGGTTTTGTAATGAAATAAATTCGTCCAACCGCGCATTTTTGTTTTCGTACATATGAAATAAAAGGCACTGAATTTATCAAAAAAATTCAAACTCGAGACTTGAAATTTTCACATTTTATATCTTCCTGAAATAGATAAAGCATCTGGAAATATATATTTAAAAATATTCAAAACCAATTTCAGATGGACAGATGAAATTTGGTTATATTGCTTTCTCCTGATTGGAAGTTCCTATCCAATTTTGAGTGAAATATTCAACGAGAAGTTTTCCCTTTTCGACTCTCTGAAATAAATCATTTTGTTAACTGCAAAACGAAGTAAACTATTTAATTAAAATTCAGCTCATTCATTACTTACATTTCATACACATATCAAATTTTGAACTAGATTCTATAAAGGTTTATCCGTTTGTATGCCCGTGTGTATTTATAGAAGCATGTAAATGCGATAAAAACCTGATTATTTAAATACCAAATTTGGCGTGTGATTATGACTACAAATGTAGTAACACAAATTTAGATCTCGGTTAGAAAAAAACATGTTTAAACTGAAATTCGTCTTCTCGGTAGATCACTCCAGTTTGTTTTGAAAATTGCAAAACTGCTCTAAAAAAATTCAGAGTTTTATCGGAGACGGAGCTCTATTTATTTAATTACCATTTAAAGTTTAATGAAGAGCGAATAATTAGCATCTCTTTCTTTACGATTTATGATCCCAGGAAAATTGAAAAAGCCAGTAAGACATGATGCTCACGGAATTCTAAAGATTAATATACAAAAATCGAATGCAACAAAATTTCCAAACTAGATTTTATTTACAAAAATATTAAGTACAAACATTGAAACAAGATAATATAAAAAAGATTGATACAGCATTAAAACTGAAATTCCCATTACTTGCAAATAATGTACAAGATATGCATAAAAGTAACATTTATTTCATACATATTTAAAACATTTATTTGCACATACAAAAAATGCCTATACAATACATGCATTAAATACACGTTTAAATTTAAAATATTAACAGAAAATAAGGAGAAATACCAAAAGTCTGTCCAAAGATAGAAATTTACAGTGCTGACAATGCAGTTTTTATGAATTACTTTAATATTATCAAGAATTTTTTGCAATAAAAAGTATATTTTCTTCTTTCGAATATTGTAATTTTTCAATTTTAAAGGAGACATTCTAAAAATTCAGAAGTATTACGATAGCTGTTTAGTATGAGTTTCAGATTTATGGCGATGGAATCTATTTCTTTATACGCCAGATACAACTTCAAATTTTCCATATTTATAGAAATTCCCTCATTTATCACCACTTAATAGAAATTTAACCAAGCGAATAGATTATTTTTATTTGTTGTGCCATCTCTCAGTGAGAAAAATCTCCATCAAGATGAACAATGATACAGTAACGAATTATAAATTAAAGCCTTATAAAGGATCAAGAACAAATTTAAAGGTATTAATAAAAATATAAAGCATTAAATTTAACAGTATTATTAGAAAGAAAACTAAAATGAAAGATAATTGCTCTTTTAACATTTATTGCATCCATTGTAATGGGTAAATCAGGCTACATTTATGACATTAGAAATTACTCGATGGTATCCAGATTTTCGCAATACTCTGCATGTAAAAATTTGTCTCTATATAATAATTATTTTTTTATTTAAAGTTTTTGAAATTTTAAAGATTCTTTTAAAGCATATGTTGATATGTTGATCACCCCACGTTGATCAGACAAGGCGATCAAATGCTTTTTTTGAAAAATTCGACGGATTTTTGATTGACTGGCTAGCACAGCCATCAGTCATCCGTCGCTGGAAAACCACTAAATAAAAATAAATGTAGGAGCTATTTCATTTTAAGTTTCTCAGAAATTTAAAGATAATTACAAGCATTAGTCTTAGATTTCAAGATTAAAACATTATAATCTAGTCACAATTGTTTTTTAGCACATTAAGCAGTAAAGGAGATTACAATAAAGAATTGTAAAAGATGCAATAAATGGATGAGAAATAGTGGGACATAATTTATGAAACAACTAAAATTTAAATTGCACTATATGGTATAAATTAAATATATTAAACTAGATAGGATTTGAAATTTAAACATTCTAGAACATCAAGATAAATAATTTACATGGCAAAGCCCAAATGCATGTACATTAGTAATAAACGATATACCTAAACAATTTAATTCAGATAGATAACACCAAGGTACATTTTTTGTCATATTTTTTGTAGATTTTTTTGTCTCAGTGTTTCAAAATATTTCAATCAGAAAACGAATTCAAAGAATTGAATGCTGGAATTAAAATTGTCTTATTCCTTATCCATTTAAATTAAATATTTTCATGAGATTCCTTCTAAACATTGATTTATAAAAACCTATTATATACTTTATTACATTCATTTTTCACAGCTTTTAAATAATATAACACTTTCCATATGATAACACAATACACAATTCCCTTTTGAAACTGATTATTCATTCCTTTATATCCTTTTAAACAAAATTATAAACAGTATCTCCATGCAACTTTCTTAGCATCCATCTAAATATTTTGCGAAGCAGTTTCAGTAATTTTTGCCATCAGACCAGCTAAAGACTTTCAAATATTATTGACAAATTTTCTTTTAGAACCAATATTAAAAATTCACACTGAATATTTGGTATTTGAAAATCAATTATTTACAATAAATAAAAGAGATTCAAGATTAAGCGACTGAGTCTTAAGCAAATATCCTTGAGAATAAACTCATAACAGTATGTAAAATAGGTATATAAAACTGAAGCTTATTTAATAATAATACAAATAGCGTTAATAGTTTCATTACATAAAGTACACATTCTTCACAAAGATATGTTATAGAAATTAATGATAGATTTTATAATCACATTTTACATTTCATTTTTTGATTTGTGAATCAGATATATTAATGAAATTCTAAGAATGTTTTTTTTTCTAATTATGAGAGAATTTTAAGCGAAACATTAAATTAAAAAAATATCAATATAACAGAAATGTACTTTCTACATTGAAAAAATTAGCAAAGTTCAAAGTTTTCTTTTTTGTATTGTAATTCTATTAACTGGAACAAACAGGCATTATTCGGTAATGGATAAAGTAAACCCAAATATGAGAAGTTTTTTTTAAAGATAAGACCGCCAATCTGGCTCTAGATCTTTATATGTCATAAGTGAAAAAGGCAAACAACACTTGCTTTTAATACAATAATTTTCATTTGAAATTAAACTATTTCTTAGAATGAAGAGAGAAATCATTCGAGCTCCAGTACTTTTGACATTTAGGTTGATTAGAAACGCTCATTTAAAAACTCAGAATATTAATATTGTACCCAGAATTATGTCAGTTGGAGAACAAATTTTTGATGGTTTGGAAAAATGGCCAAAGAAAAACTCAAGTACTATTGATCTTGCTAACGCATTTTAGCGGCAATATCAGCTCTCTTCAATTTGATTATTTAAAATGAGTTGTCGAAAGTTGAATTATAAACAACTAAACTCAGTCTCATGGGATAGTTTCAAAAAATATTAAATTAAAGCTACTAAGAGAATAAATATGCATTTTCTAACAATTCTGAAAGTCAATTGAAAAATTTAAATACTGTACTTTAATTTTGTAGATTATACTAAATTAACGAATTAAACTCCAACATAATTCGTATTGTTACCGTAGGCAAATTTTTCATTAATAATTTTTTAAAGAAACTGCTCAATTCAAATTGATTTTTCAGCATTTAAATTAAGTTTAACTCATGGAATCAATTTAAGAATAGAATATTTTGAAAAGTACCGTGTCAGAATATGTAAAAAGCAGTAATTCATTCAACATTAGCCTTTGCGGTTTGGAGACTGATCATTATTTAAAAAATAGCGTGAAAGTCGGAGTTTTGTCTCAGTTTGAGTGATAAACATAGACAGTGTTTGCAGCTAAATGCTTTTAATTGCATTTCTAAAGTATAAATTTAGAAGGAAGCAATAAAAAGAATTTTTAAAAAGTAAGTGACCAACTAAAGGGAGACCAATTAAAATTCATTTCACGCTGTCACCGAATCTCTTCATGATTAGCATTAAAATATTTTAATGGATTTTGCAACATGCATAATCTCCAAGTTCCCGAGATGTTTCTCCACTTTTATTATATATGAGGAAGAGCTATGAAGTCCAAGATCTTGCAAATATTGATCCAAGTAATCACTTCTCTGGAATGTAGAAGACAGGTTCATCTCATTCTAAACTTCTTTGAATAAGATCTGCAAAGAAAATATGAAGTTATGAAAATTAGATATGAATCCATCTGCTGCAATAGTAGGAAAAGATCCTATACTGATTAAAGTAGCGACTGTCCGAAATTAACAGCACAGAAAATCATCAAAAACCAAATTCAAGGTTTCAATTACACTAACAATGACCATACATTCCAGAAATCCTTTTCCAGTGCTTCTAGTTGTGGGATTCAAACCGTTAGTGATAGGGTCATCTATATAAATAAAAATTAATGTATGTCTCTTATGCGCTGCCGCACTGCTAATTCGAAACTATATAGCCATTTCAAATTCCAAGTGATATTTCCAAGATTATTTCTCCTACTCAGCAACGCGTCGGTTATCAGCTAGTTTTAAATACAGTTTGTTTAATCACTAAGTAGTTACACTACGCTTCATATTATCATGGTTTCTGCAAGTAATAAATGCAAGCAAAATGCAGTGCAAGAGATAAATATACTGTGAAGACACATACTTTTTAATTACAACTTTTCATTTTCAGGTAAAAATTTTGTTTTATTATTGTATTTCAACTTACCAAGTACTTTGACTTAAAAAGCCTCTTCCTATTCCAGAGAAAACAGTTTCAGCAAATCCTGAAAGTTTGGCATCGAGTTAAGTTTCCTCTGGATCTCAAAATAGTCTCTGAATCTCTCTGAAGAAATGAATCTCAGAATCTCTTTGAAGAGAACAGCAGTTTTGACTGATTTTTTATTTGTAGCATAATAATCAGCACATGGGGAAAGCATATACTTCCTAGTTTTGCTGACGATGTAGTTAAATATAAAATTAGATTAAAGAGAATATATTTCTTTGCATATGATATTTGAAGGAAGATTTTGATAGAAAGGCTAAAAAATATGGAATATGATAGCATTTATTCTGTATATGTACATGATTATCAAATATTTTGTATTACTTTCAATACCACATAATTGCAGTTTTTTACTTTTATATACCAATAATATTTTTGGCAGAGCATACATGTTTTATTTCCTAAATGACGTTAAAATTGATGGATAAGCAGAAATGTTAGGTAATGAGATTTTGCAAATCAAATCTGTGATCCTTAAAAAGTCAAGGATACAATCCACGGCTCTTTACAGTATTCCAACCGTCATACATCCAAAATATCGTACGTAGCAAACAGTTAAAAAACAATAAAGATAATATGAAACACTGAATTTGATTATATAGTCAAACATTGAGATTGCTGATTTTTCCTCCTCAGAAATTCCTTTTAATCCTTGGTTGCAGTCAAATATCCACAGAAAAATTCCAAATGAAATCAAATCAGAGTATTGTAAAATTGTGGAATTTAATAACCCAACTTTTATACAGATTTCAGATCATAGAAAATTTGAGATCAAAGACTCAAGACTTCATTGCTCATTTGAACTCGGGTTTCTTCGGTTCTCCCTGCGGGATATTTGGAAGTAGGGAATTGAAATATGTTGAAACTAAGCATTGCTTTTTTTTCTCCAATTATTTCATCCAAATTTTATTCTCACTTCATTCACAGAATAGATCAAAGTAGATTTTTTAAATATTTTAAAAGCAATAAAATCGAGTTGTAAATACGTAAATTATTCAGGAGCTCAACATGTTTTATTTGGGCATGCAATTCAATTTTAGAAAGATTTTTACGAAGGTCTTTAATATTCTTGATTCAGATATTTAGAAGATAGTACCTGTGTTGAACTTTCTAGAAAATTCTTGACATTCTATATCATGTTCGAATAGACTTATAATTCAAAATAAATAGTATTTTATGAGATCTCGGTTACTTCCTGGAGACAGTTTTCACAGTTTGACATTTACTTTTGCAAAGAGTTCACTACATGTGGATTTTCCTATACTAATTTGTCTTGAATCTATAAGCTTGAGAATAATTCCACTGATCGACAGGATACTACATTCAGACAGTTCAAAGCAATCCATCTTGGAATCCTACATGAAAACCAACTATGACATTAGGAAATAAATTTTAATTATTCCTTCAGACAATGTCGGGATACGATTCTAATGAATTTCAAAAAATTTCGATCTGATGAAATTCGAATAAAGTATATTTAGAAAAACTAAAAAATTGAAAGAATGAACATATATCGAATAAAAATTTCGTTTTCGAAATATTTCCCGATAGTTGAAAAGTCGTAATTTTATGTAGATCAGTAGCTAAATAAATCAAAAGAATTAGTTAATTTAGATTTTAATTGATTTAAAAATTGAATTACTAGCAATCGTTTATTGCTTCTATTTCTAGTCCTCGTTTTTCGTTGCTACTTTAAAGTTTAATAATTTTTTTAAAGAAAATGAAATCGTTTCATTCTAGTTATAAATCTGGATATCCGTTTTGCTTCCGGACTGGATTAATCTCAACATTTTGTTTCGAAATTATTTTAAATAATCTCAAATTTAGATGCATTGGACATAGCATTTAAGGGAGATTCAGCATGACTTTACCGCTATCGAATCACCATTAAAAATACTCGGCGTAGATCAGTTCAAAGGAAACAAATATTTCATCATATTCTCGAATGTCACTATTCTAATATCAATGCACGATTTGGATACATCCAACAAATCCACCCTACATAAAAGTAATCTTAATGCACAGAATCGCTTTCAATGCAATTACTACTCACATTTACGATATAATAAATGTTTCTTTTATGACTTATCGATGTTAGAAATTAGGTCGAATAGCAGTATGGAATGAAGCAAATTGTCTACTATTAAAAAGACGATTATTAGAAATTAAGAAGTGTAGAAAGAACAAGATAGATGTCTAATTTTGTATTTGATTGATTAATATTTCAAACCTGTAAAAACTTGATCGAGTTAAAAATATAAGAGATTTCAGATCACCACGTGAAGAAATCAAATAAAATTAAATAACAGAAATATTGAAATTTCATATTCCAAAATAATGAACTCAAGAAGACAACTAGCCAGCCGTTAGGCTACAATCGTTTCAGTTAAGACAGTTGAAAAACTAAGGAAAGACTATTCGTTTCCATATGTACTCGGTTGTTAAGAGTTAAAGTACTAAAATAAGTAAATCTGATATAAAATAATAACGAAATCTGGAAGGATTCTACTTGTACTACTGCAGAATTTTGAATTGACAAATTAAGATTGTGATTTTGAATCTGACTTCGTACAAAACAATAATGGCAAACACGATTTGGGTTCAGAAAAATATCTATCTGAATTTCGGATTTCAGGGCATCTATTTTTTTAAAGCACGCCTCAAAATATTAATCCATTGAAAAAGATGCAAACAGGACATGGTTATTTGTTATCCAATAATCATTAACAGTCTTCATCTGTTTTCTTATTGATTTTAAAATTCAAAATCATTAACCATATTCTGATATTGAATCGAAATCCATTGCTTCTGAAATCCCCAAGAAAGTTGGACATCATGCGATTTAATACCAATAAAAATTTAATTCGAAATTTGTATCATCAAAATTAAAGAAATCTAAATTTTTTCCTCTTACAACAGCATTTGTGACATCCAATCTTTCTAAATTGATAATTCTTGAAAATTTTATTAAATTTTATGAAAATTGTTCAATATTAAAAAATTATCATTGATGAAAACTTATCAAATAAAATCATGAGGTCGTGTAATGCTGTAAACTCACTCTTGTCAACCAAATATTGAATTGTGTGAAAAAATAGGTTTTAAAGCTGATGGATCTTTGGATTTCGCACTCGGCCATTAAACCTAAAACTAATTCTCTGAAGAAAAGGTCCGAATGCTGCACTCGGTCTTTTTTCCGCTCAAAATACAATTCATTCAATTTTCTCATCAAGACTTGCTCATAGTTCGAGATTTGTAGCAACGGGGCATTTAATTGGTAGCTGCCAGCCCATTTTCTAGCAAACTGCTTCTTTTTTGTAAGAAGTGCGGAAGAAAGTGTTCAATAAACTGGACTATCTATTGAAATGGGAAATTAATGTACTTTAAAATTGGACAGAAGGGTTTTTATACTCTAATCCTCTTAAAGTAGTAGTAATTTATCCGATAATGCCCAGGGTTAAATTTTTGCGTTTTACGAACTAAAATTTGACTGCATTATCCGAAGACTGATGCCATCACCCATTAGACCCTGTTGCGTTAAAGAGCCTTGCACGATAGGAAAGGTATTTTGGCATTATTTATATAATATAACAAAGCTTTCATAAATATGATACTTTGGGAACAGGAAAATACTTTCCATGTTTTATGTGATGAGCAAAAAGGAAGTAGTAAATCGGGGAAAAGTTCTAAAATACAGAGAAAAAGTAAGAATTCATTTATTTTTTGAGGTTTCAAAAATTTGAAAAAAAAAATATCTTTTCATTAAGTTCACAGTTGTTAAATATTCAGCAATTAGACAGGAAAGACTTAGTAAAGATTCCTGAAGTCCTAAATAAATTCATTAAATGAAAAATTTTTAATCTATATGATTGAAATAAAACGTTTGTCTGTCTAAGGTATAGAATATAGAATCAATATGGATACTATTAATCCTTGCAGCTTATTTACCAAATAAGACTTTTATTCACGTGTTTATATTAAGTCGTTACTGAGTTCACTAATTCCTAGATTCACTGAATTTTTATAATAAATAATTCAATTATGAAAATTGCCAGATATAAATCCATTTAAATGTTATGCGTCATAATCTAATTTTTAATAAAATCATCTCCCCCCCCCAAAAAGCGAGAATTTTTCAAGCCATCTTGGAATCCATTAAATGGGTTAGGTTTGAATGAATTTTTTTATCCATACAAAAACCGCATCTGGTTGAAATACTTATATATATTTTTAAAAAAATGAAAAACACAAAGAATTATTATTGAATTAATATTGAAATATCAAATTAAAAGAAATTGAATGCGCTACTTACACGATCCAAATTTTTATGCGCTGTAAACAAGCGGAAAATCCCTCACGACCTGCATAGAGTAGAAAAAATTTATTTCTTTGCAAATACAAAAATTTTAAGACACTAAGAACACGCTTTAATTTAAAAAGGCATATCTAACTTAACCCTAAGAAGGTAATTCACAAATTTCTTCAAAGGCACTGCTAAATTGTCTTCTATAGACAAATAATGACTAATACGCACATGAAAAGTCATTACCAATCGCATTCTACTCTCCACACACAGATAAAATCTCACACACTCCACACACACAGATAAAATCT
>JAPMOQ010044144.1:0-18713 GCA_026543055.1 Argiope trifasciata | reverse complement strand
GGGCCGCGGTGGCCTGGTGGTAAGGTCTCGGCTTCGGAACCGGAGGGCTTCAGGTTCGAGACTCGATTCCACCGAAGATCCGTCGTGTGAGGGGGTCTCTTGCACGTTAAATCTGTCAGGCCAAACGTCCTCCCACTGGTGTGGTGTGGTGTGGAGAGGGGGTTGCCACTTCAGTTGTCGTCCTCGTCATCTGACCGTGGTTCAAAATTACGAGGTCCGTCCCAAAATAACCCTGGTGTTGCTTAAACGGGACGTTAATATAACTGAACTGAACTGAACTGAACCAAGGCATTCGTTGAAAAGCAGGGCAACATTTCAATTAATAAATTCTTTCCAGAAATTTTAAAATTGTGAGAGTTTAATATTCTTTTTATAAATAATATAATAAACAAATGCTTAATACATTAATTCATACTATTGCGGAATTAAATGCAAATATTTATTATTTCACTTTTTGCTTGATGAAAATTAAAAAAATTCTCTACCATAAGAAAAATCTGAACAGAAAAACATTTCTACAGCTTTATCTAAACCTGATTTAGTGTTATATCGTTATTTCAACTTCCATCTTGAAACCTTATTACGACATCCACGAATTCTTACGAATCATCTTTTAGAAGTTCCAGAAATTATTTCACCTAGGCAACGGTCAGTTGGTATTTTTACTTCCGTCTGGTGGCTCGCATTTCCTCCTTTTCTACGACATAATTATCAGCGGATATTTTCAACAATCTGCTCTGATTCCTGACGCAAGAGATAAGACCAGAAACTTTGCTTCTTCATTACTTAGCGAGATGCATGGCTCCAAGAAATAACTTCTCAGGCCATATTTTGAGCTCATATTTTGATCCTCTTCAAGACTGGTGATTCTTGACTAGACCAGAAATATTGTTTCTTTATTATTTGGCAAAATATATGGTCTTCAGAAATAGCTTTTCAGCCCATGTTTGTGAGTGCATATTTTGGAGATAATCAAGATAATTTTAAGATAATTTTATGTTAATAAATAGGCTTATTATCTGTAAATGGGGAAAAAATTCAATTCTCTCTGTTAGAAGACTATTAGACTTGGAGCCAAGGTTGGCAAGTAGTTCTTTTTCAGCTCAATCAGATTTATTCTTCGAAATTTGGAGTTGATTTCGATTTACTAAACATACAAGTCAATAAATATTTTTGATTTTTCTTTCTGCTTTTATTATTATTATTTTTAGTTAACCTTTATTAAATTTCGTATTTCAGATTAGTATTATTGATTATTCTCATTTCATTATTTTTATTTTATTATTTTCAAAAATTATAGTTTTGATGTGACATGTGTTGTAGGTCATGTTGCTTGTGTCATATTACCGTTGTTATTTATTTAAAGTTTATCTTCTTTAAATTTATTTCTATCATATTTTTAGATCCTTTATAAATGGAATTTTTTTGCTTAACTTTAATTGCTAATTATTATTAAATGAACTTTCCCTGTTTTAATGCAGTTGTTGTGATGCTGTATATAATCAATCAATAAAATAAAAAAATAAGGATATCAAATAAATAAATAAGATAGTACTTTTTAATAGTAATGAAATCTCATCTACTAATTGAAATGAATAAAAAAAATTGCAAGAAAAATAATTTATGAGCATTATATAATACCATTCATTAGAGCCAGGAAGGCAACGAAAACATAACATAATTTTATGAAACACAACATTGTTAATATACCACTTGTAGGATTTCAATAAAAATAAATTCTGGTTTTTAATTCTTAAATTACATTTTATTATTATAAATATTATACACTTTTGAAATAAGTTTTTGTAAAATGTTCTACCTGGTAGCATCATTCCTAAAAAAGAATAATTTCATTAAATTATTCCAAAAAATTGATAATCAAGTTTTGAGTATATAAAAATATATATACTATATTTGAGAAATATACAAAATTTGCTTTATTTATCTCTTCAGAGTCTGAAGTATAGCTTACAGAATTCTATCTTTAGAAACGGAAAATAAGGAAAATTAAATAAAAGTATTCAAAAGTCTCCTGAATCTTTTTTAATTATGTTTATTCAGAGCGATGAGTCACCGAATCAGAAAAAAAATTCCATTCGAAACTTCAAAAAAATTATCCCCTTGTTGATCAACTTATCACTCAGATAAAGTAAAATGATTGTGACAAAGAATGTGGAGATAAAAGACGTGGTGACAGTAGAAATATACCAAAAAGACGGATGGGATGCAGACTACTTTTTCTGTTCATGAAAAGAGAATGAAGGGCAAGATCAGAGCAAGTTATTCAAAGAAAAACCAAAGAAGTGACATGACTGGAAGATATTTGACTGCAGTGTTTGGACGAGATTTTAGCTTCATTTATAAAAGTCACTATGAATTTTCAATTACTAGCTAAGCTCAGTTTTATTAAATAGTTGAACATTTTTTAAAAATAAAAGAAATACGATTTATTTTATATATTTTTAAATTCAATTATCTGAAACACTTTAGAAATTTTTACCCATTTTTACAAAACAATTGCAATAATTTATATCTTGTCAATTTTTATAGTGGTATATAAACCAAAGGTAAATATTTACAGTTGACAGAGCTATTTAATGATAACAGAAGCAAAAAAAGTATATAGATATTACTTGGATGAATACACTTTCATAGCATATTTCCAATTACAGAATTTTCACTTTACAGAGAGAATGCTTGATCTTCCTCTTCTACAATAGTGATATATAGTTCTACTATACAATAGCGATACACAGCATTAAAATACGTTGTAAATACAATCTCCCATACTCTACCAGTATAAGAATACGAAGTAAATACAAGCATCTGTTCTCTGCAAGTATAAAAATATATAGTAAATACAAGTATCTATGCCAGCATTTCGTAGATCTACAACAAAGTTATGGCATAGATAAAATCAAACAATTCCGAATGTGAATTTAGATGTCAAGTGAAGTGACTAACTAGGTCAAAGTGAAAATACAAAGCCTTGAGAAAAGAATGCTTCATATACTATAGAAGGAACTACAAGATACAACATGAATTTAGAAAAGAATGGAAGTTAATGCTGTTGGACGGAATTTCGAATATTTTCTTTGATGCTTCTATTGCACAACTTTTTCGTGTAATAAAATGCTTGCTAACACATTATTTATTACTACATGCTTTATTTTTATGTTTTTATCACTGCAGAACAACATTTGGCCCTCTGATTGTCTAGGGGACTCTAATTTCTATTGATATTTTCTACAACCCCTCCAAGTTTGTTCGTGAAATTTAGAAACACCTTGCATAAAATCATTCCTCAATTTTTGAAGCAATATCCTGGAGAATATCTTCACTGGCACATGAAAATATTTGATTTAGAAATGAGAGATTAGGAATTTTTTAAATAAAAGCCGAGATTTACAAACTTAAAGAATAAAGAAACGTCTTATTTGTAATGTATTGGCCAATAATATTGCTATTTAGTATAGTTAGAACCTTAAAAAATTGGAAATAAAAAGATGTCTATAAATGATTATTTTTAATCCTGAGGCAATCACTAAAATTTAAAAAAATGACTCTTAAATTTGTAGCCAATTGATTGGTTTAACATTATTTACTTCAAATCAATAAATTTGTCGTAAGAATTTATTGCTTATAAATATAATTCAGAAATGTTCATTGTTCCTACATACCTAGAGTTTTAAAAGGATAAAAATACTTTTAATCATTGTCAAATCTATTATAATGTTTTGCGATTAATTATTTGTTTAAATTTTGTTAAAAGCAATAAATCAGTCCATTGCTTTAGAAAGGTCATTATAATCAAAGTTCGAAAACTCTGCAAAATTTAGCATTTAATGGAATATAATTATAAAAAAGTTTTAAATAAAGCGCTCTTAAAGTAAAACGAATTTTCCAATCAGAAATAGAATTAAGGAGAAACTTTACATTCTAACCTTAAAGAAGGTTTTCGCATTTCTTTTTGCAGCAATTGAGAATTAGAGGAAAAAAACACCACTTTTTTTCAACCGAATTTTTATTTCTAGTGGTGGAAACGGTTCTGATTGCAATATACATTTCTTCTTTTTTTCGCTTGAAATTTCTTCAGATCATTCTTCTTCTTCCTTTGAAATAGAAAGATTTTTTCCTTCACCATTTTATTCCCATCGAAAAAAGAGGAGCTGGTGAAATGTGGCAACTCCAATTCCCTCAGACATTTCTGGAACATGATGTCAGGTTTTTCCTTTAAATGTTGAGAAAAGGCGGGAAAAAGCAGCTGAGCCATGTCTAAATTTCAACGTATATCAGAAACGATTTGATATACATTTTGACTCGAGATTTCCATAAAATGTCAGAAAATTCTAGATGAGAATGAAGAATCCGAAAACTCTTCGTGGGTGGTTGTAGTGGCGCATGTCAGTACTAAAGTTCAGATGAAACTATTTTTTTGAAAAATTCATCTGGATTTTATAAATGATTTGATGTCTCGTGTTCGTAATAAAATATTTAAATTCGGAGTTTAGGTTTAATGGAATTTCGCTGCAGGTGTTCTTAAATACAAATTGAATTTCGAACCTTAAAAAAGTTTTGTAGATGAACGTATTTTTGAAATGTTGGTCATTTTTTATAGGCTCTAAAATCTACTATTTATATTCACACCGGAAATTGGATGTTAAATAAATATTCAGAAGGAAGGATATTTCGAAAGGAAAGTTTTTTCGACCAATTTTTCTTTTACTTAGTATTTAGAGTTTTTTTTCCTTTAGATTAATTTTTACTATTTTTAGTAGGTGCTTGATGTTCATTGGCCCAAATGACTGCAAAATCATATCAATGAAATTGATATACTAACTTCAACAAAAATAAAAAAATCATTTTAGTATCAATGTCAACTTTTACAAACAATAAGGACCAATGTCTGTGAGTCTGTGCTTCTATGAGTGTGTTGTCGTTCAACATTTAAAACTAAGCCCTTTCTTATTGATTATATAATTTGACTTACACTTTCTAAAACGAAGATACACATTTGAAGAATAAGAATGTGTATTTAAGAGAGATTTTCTTTTAAATTTTAATCAGCTTAAATTTAATTGTAATTAAGTAAAAATTAAACTCACTTTCAGGTTTTTCCAGAATACTATAACAGAAAAAGGATTTCTATGCCATTTCTTAATTCAAAAATCTTTTCGATCGCTTACAACCAAAATTGACCTAAAATTTCATTAGATGTCACGTCAATATCAAATTTCATATATTTTAAACCTTTCGCTTTTGAAGACCCTGTTTACATTCTTGTATATATACTAACCGATAGACCGTCAAATATCTAGATGAATTTAAAATATTGCTGTCACAAGCTAATAGATATAATTCAAGAAGTGTGCTTAGACTGCAGTAGCCTGATTTTAAAGTCGGTCTTCCGAACCGGAGGGCTTCAAATTCGAGACCCGATTCCACCAAAGAACGAAAGCGGGTATGTTAAAGACGATGATGATGAAATATTCCAGCCTTAACTCCAACACCGGACCATAGCTACGCATCTGTTGTTCAAAAACAATTTTGTGTCAACTGTTCTTGACCGATTTGTGCAAAAAATATCCAAAATCCTTAGAAAAAGCTAGAGAGACTAGTAAAAAGAAACCGCATGCAATAAAACAAAAATCAAACAAATTACTTAAATTAAAATTATCTAAACGTGTCTTTTTGGAAAAGATTTTGCACCAAAATTTAAAAAAATCAGCTTTGAGTAACTCAGTTGCTTTGGACTTGCAAGCCATAGTATTGTTTATAAGGATTTAACTACCATGTTCAGTGATACACCCAAAAGTCCTGATCATATCTCCCTACATCCATCTGACGAGGATGATGATGACTTTGCAATGACTTGCGAAGTCACGCCTACCCAGATCCCTGTTCCTAGAAAATCATAAAACTTTCTTAATGGGTACCTTACTTTCTTGGAATTTTCGCGGCCTTAGGTCCAAACTTTTTGATTTAAAAACCATTATTAATAAATTTCATCCAGTCGTTTTTGGAATTCTAGAAATTTTTGTGACACCTTGCATTCCTATAAAATTGCGTGGCTTTAACTGTGTTCGAAAGGATGCAGACGATGGACATTCCAGCTCAGGAGGAGTCTATATCTTCTCTTTGAATCTATATCCCAGGGTACCTCCAACTTTACACACTTCATTACATGCTGTGGTTGTGCAGGTTTACATGAGAAAAGTGGTCACAGTCTGCTGTATATATTTGTCCCCCCTCCAATGATATCATATGCCTCCAAGAACTTGACAACTTAGTGGACCAGCTTCTAAGCCATGGAAGCAGGTCATGCTCACCTGAATTGTTGCCATTACTGACTTTTGCCGTTATCAAGGATTTGTATAATAGCGATCACTTTCCTATTATTGTCTCTCACGCTAGTAACGGCGGTACGACTAAATGCCCTCCACGTGTCCTATTCCAACGAGTAGACTGGAAAGGTTTTTCACAGTTAGTAATTATCACTCGGGTATTGGTCGATACATCAAGTATTTAGGAAGCAGTACAAAAAGTCGTTGGTACCGTAATGAATCCCGCTAATAACACCATTCCAAAATCATCCCCACATCTCCGAAAGTTTAGAAGACCGTGGTGGAAGGAAGCGTGTCATGATAGTTATAAGAAACAACAACAAAAAAAAAACCTGTGGAATAAATTTAGAAGGTATCCAACAACTGAAAATCTTGTTGCTTTCAAAATAGTCAAAGCACTAGCTCGTCGCATTCGTCGTCAAAGTCAGAGGAATTCATGGATTTCATTTATTTCTTCTCTAACCTCATATATTTTCAGTCGAACTTTATGGAGAAAGGTAAAGGCTGCTAATGGGATCAATAGTGAATCATCACTCCCGGTTTTAAAACAGGAACTATGATGCATTCCGATCCATTAGATATTGCCAACATTCTCGGCACAGCATTCGAAAATGTATCCACAATAGATTCCTATAATTCTGATTTCCTGGCAATTAAGAATCGCTTGGAAATTTTGTCTTTACGTTTTAATACTAGAAGAAACCTTTCATACAATTGTGAATTCAAGATGTCAGAACTGGAAATTGCTTTGTGTCAATCTCATCATACCAGCCCATTGCCAGATGGAATCACATATAACATGCTGGGCCACCTGAACACCACTTTTTTCCCCAATCTGTTACTTTTATTTAACAGAATTTGGAATGAACAGAAATATCATTTGCAATGGCAAGAACCTATTGTGATTCCAATCTTAAAACCTGATAAAGATCTATCGAATCTTCTGAACTATAGGTCAATTGCTCTTACGAACTGCCTGTGCAAAACATTAGAATATATGGTTAATGCCCTTTTAATTTTTGAACTGGGGAAATAAGGTTGCATCTCCCCTATGCAAAGCGGTTTCTGTACAGGCAGATAGACCTTTGATAACCTCATTTTCCTTGAAACAGAAATACGCAACGCTTTTGTTAGAAGGAATCACCTCGTTTCCATATTTTTTGATATTGAGAAAGTCTACGACCGTACATGGCACTATGGTATACTGAGTACACTTTTTGAATTTGGTTTTAGAGGAAATATGCAATTATTTATACTACACTTTTTATCATTTCGTAGGTTTCGTGTTCAGATTGGTAATTTTTACTCAAATCTTTTTATACAAATGGAGGGGGTTCCTCAGGGAAGTGTCCTTAGTGTTACACTTTTTATAATTCATCTCCGTCAAGTTTTGTCTGTTTTGCCTTCATCAGTTTGTGGACCACTTTATGTTGACGATCTGTAGATCTCATACCAAGGCAGCAACAGGAATTTAATTGAGTGCCAATTGCAAAATATAGTTGATAGAATGGTAAATTGGTGTAACAACAATGGCCACTCCATCTCCACTGTGAAGAGTCGATGCATTCATTTCTGTAGGAAGAGAAATATTAATTCAGATACTGTTATCTTAATATGAAATGTACCAGTTTCAGTTGAGACTGAAATACGCTTTTTGGGTGTAGTTTTCAATTGTAAACTCACTTTCCTTTTACATATCATACAACTGAGGAAGAGACGAGAGAAAAATTTGAATATCTTACAAGGGCTTTCTGAAACATCTTGGGACGCTGATTGAAATCTCCCTTCTCCGTATCTACCAGGCCGTCATTCTTTCACGAATAGACTATGGCTGCATGGTTATATGGTTCTGCACGTCCTTCTGTTTTGCGACGTCTTGATATTGTACACCTTTCTGATCTCAGAATCTGTAAAAAAGGTCTTTATATTATTTTCGTGTAAATTCCTTCTCAAATCACCCCATATGTAGCACGCTTATTCCTACTAGTATAAGAAGAATTTACCAATTTCGTCCTTTAAATATTCTTCCTTTTTTAAAGAGAATTAAAATTTCCCTGAAGGATTCGAGCCTTTACAATGTTACCATTAAATCTGTTCAATTTTATTCATTCCCACCTTGGGATGTTCCTCACTTTTCTTTTTTGAACCCTTTCGTGCGATTTGATAAATTTTAAAATACTTCTATTGTTTTTCAATAGATTTTTCATGGGCACCGCAATCAGTATTCTTCTTTTATCCCAGTATAGACAGATGGCCCAAAATCAAATGAATATGTTGGTTGCGCCATTGTAACTCTATCTAATGCACTCAGCTATCGCCTAAATAACTGTTGTTCTATTTTTACTGCTGAGTTGGTGGCCATTTTTTGAGCTCTACAGGCAATAACGCATTCTTCTCAGCGTAATTTTATCATATATTCAGACAGTATGATTGCTTTGGAAACACTTACTCATTTTCACAACCAGATGCATTCAGTGGCTATTCAAATTTTTATCTAACTGACAACTATTACGAAACAGGGGGTTTAATATTCTTTTCTGCTGGGTTCCGGGTCATGCGGGTATTTCAGGGAATGAAAGGTCTGATTTTGCGGCTAAATCTGCATCCAAATTTCTGTCACAGTCACTCCCATATTGCGATGCTAAAAGGACAAGAATCATGGAATGAGCAGATCCACAATAAATTCCATTCAATAAAACTCAGGACTGATTTATGGCCTGTTACGAGAAGTTGATGTCTAATTGACACGCCTCCGTGTAGAGCATACTCGTTATACACACAAATATCTCATTTTTGGCTAGGCGGCTCCTAAATACCCCGCATGTCATATGGATTTTTCCATTAAACATATTTTAATCGAGTGCCCGTCTTTTAATTCACCTCGTTTCCACTTCTTTAACTCATCGTCATTAACATTACAAGATCTACCAGGTGAAAACTCCCACCCAAACATTATTTTTTTTTAATCTATTGGCATTTACAATTGGTTTTAACTTTTTAAACTTCCGCTCATGCTTGACTTTTAATTGCATCATCGTAATGCGTTTTTCGCATCTTTGTTTCATTTACATATTTAACCTTGTACGTATTTGAACTTTTATTTTAGATATTTGTACATTGATAACTCTCTGATTTTATTTTTATAATGTGTGGTTTTGTAATTTGGTTTATAAATTTACAAGTTGCTTGGCGTAGCATGATCAAGTGTGGTTTTTTTTCGTCAAAAAACCCTAAGTGATCAAACAACTAAAGGCGTCGGAACCAAATGTCCTTCCACTGGTGCGATGTGAAAGTTTGGAGAGGAGTGCCATCTCACTAGACCTTCTCATCATCTGACCAAGGATCAAAATTAATAAAACTGAAACAAAAATATGTTTTTAGTATTCAATGATTTATGTTTTGAGGATTACAATACCTTATATATTTCATATGCGTGAAAGTAAGATCAATTTTTGTGCTGGGTTTTGGAGCATATGGAGTAAAGAGTTCTTTAATTTAGAATTAGAACTGTTAGTTTAGAATTTGTTTGCGTGTAATTGACCGTGGGAGAAATATAGAGTTTCTTTGCTCATAATGGGTATGTGTAAGAGATTATAGATTACGGGATTCAAATCGTCTAAATTTATTGAGGCTGAAGTAATGATTATCCGACAAATTAAGCTTATTGCTATAATGCTCATTTCTCTTAAAGTCATAGAGTAATCGATAAAAAGAAAAAAAAATCATCGAGCGCTTCTTGATACTCGCTATATTAATAAATTTGTAGCATGAGATATCTTCCAAGGATCAGCCTCGAAGTTTAGGTTCGACTCCATGAACATTTTTGCTATTGGATCTGCTTTTTTTAATACCAAGAGATATTTAAATATAATAATTAAATCTACGTAGAATAATAGAAAATACTTTAATAGTTCATATGAATATTAAGCTTGTCAAAGAATTTTAACTATGCTTCGTGCAGTTATTCTTTAAAAGACTTTAATATAAACTTATTAAAATCTTTCCATCCATATTCGATACATTCATCTTAAATCACTTTGACAACTAAATATAAAGCTCGTAATTTAAACTCATGCCAGTAAAGTTTAATCTAAATTCATAAATTCCGAAACGAAAAAATTATCACTACTTTTACAATTGAAATAGAAGACGTAATTGAATGCACGAATTGCTCGAGCAGATTCCGAGTGATAAATTCTTTAATCTCATTATCACTGAATACTCAATACTTGCCTTCTTAGCTCGAAAGCTTTCGAACTAAGTTAACCATAGAATATTCTGCTTTGAAATGCATGAAAACTACATAGGGGGATAGAAGAGTCTAGAATCACTGTCTTTCATGATAACGGCTGCAGATTATAAAATTCTGCAGCGGGTTCAGCCCCGGAGACCTCGGAGGCATTAAAAGTATGCTTCAGTAAACGATAGAGCTCAAACAGTCTTAATGATATTATGAATGCTACCAGGGAATTCTGAATGAAGAGAATAACTCTGATAGCGTTCGTGATCTGAAAACGAGGTGTGATTAATTATTCATCTGCGGTTCAAGGGAAATGATTTTAGTACTGATTTCGAAGAACACATTTCCCTTGTGAGAAAACTGCTAATACTTGGGGAAGGCTAGGATTCAGTATGATTTAAACTCTATTTCTCATTTAGGAAATATTATTTGCTTCATTTATTTTCTAGTAATCGAATTTTTCCAATGTTCGATAGTCTTTCTTCTATACTAAAAATTAATTGAAAGGAATGTAATATCATAAGTGATTTTAATGTTTTTTAATGAAATACTTTTTTTTCAAACTATATTGGATTATAAATATATATTTTTTTAGAATGTAAAAATGTATTTATAAAATAGCTAGTGAAAACTAAAACAGTGTAGATTCTTTTTTATTACTATAAAATATTAAGAGGTTTATAATATTTTTTCTATTTCATTAATTAATTTTCTTATCGATGCATTTTTTTATTTTGAAGGTACAAAGAAGATTTTAAAGCAATTTTATTGAGAGCATTGGTTAAAAAATAATCAATTTTGTTTAAAATTATTGAAAACTTGAAGACTTCTGTTTGTAGCTTGAATGACTGAAAAGTTATGTTATATGATATACAGAAAAGTGAAAAGATTGTTTGAAACAAAAAAGAATTTTCAAATTTTTTTTTCCAAAATTCACCAAAATATTCTACTTAGGTTAATTCTACTTCAGTATTCTTAAATTATCCTTAAAGTTGCTCAGAAATTTTTGAATCCACCTGTGTTTCAGAGAATTTAGAATTTTTTTTTTTAATCTTTAAACATAGAAATTTTGAGTAATTGTAAATTGAATTCTATATATATAAGAGACTGCTATCGGTGAATGAAGAGCGATTTGACAGCTTTGATATTATTAATTGATCTAGCCTTATAATAATTTTCAGATAGCATTTTAGTAAATGAATTGAATGTTAACATATTGAATTTTTTACAGTTTGTAATATATAATTTCTAGTTAATGACATTCCTCTTTTATATACGTATTTTATTTAGAAGGATTCATATCACTGTTTTAAACTCAGTTTCAAATACCATAGAGAAAGAATTAAAAAAATAAAAATCAACCTCAAATAGTATATATACAATTAAAAAGACACACACATATACACACAAGGTAAAATGTATCTTATTATTTTAATGGATATTAACAAAAATTAATATTCCTCTCAAAACTTCATAATTTTTTTTCTTATCAAATCTTTATATGGTTCCCATTAGTACTTATTCATTTCAATCAGTTATCCAACTTCGATATAAATTTTTTTGATTAAAACTGAGAAGTGAATCAATAAAAAAATCTCAATGATTTGAAATGATTTTGACCTTTCTGTGAATTAAAATTTAACCCTAACAACTGAACAACATCAGTCTATTACAGAGCCTTAGATTTTCTTCCATCTCTGAAAATGCCTGTGCTTTATTCTGTTAAATAACGGCAACATTTTCAAGGAAAGAAAGGAAATCTTTTTTGATCTTAAAAAACAGCGAAATTTGAAATGAGGTTTGAAGGTACTATCTTGAATGATATCGATTAACAGTTTATTTCATTTTCTAACCACAAGAATTTATAAGATATTGCATGTGGATTATTTTAGAACAAATTAATTATTCAGTTTCTAAAACATAAACCCTTCTCTTGTTACATATTATATTTGTCCGTTTCTACTAATTATTCAACATCTTTATGAAGGCCGTTTAGTAGAAATAGGAAGAATAATAATAACAAAAACAAAACATTCTCTCTGTTTGCTAAGCCATTTTAGTGCTATTATTTAGTGCTATTTATGATCTTTGGTTTTCCTTCTACCTCTAATAAAAATTATGTCCTGGTTAATAACAGTAACTCTCTCAAGAGATGAACATAAAAATATATTAATTCGGAAACCACAAAAACCTGAAATATGATTTTAAGACACATTCCAATACGCTATTTTCTTTTAAATTAATTTTAATGTAATACACTCTGTCAGGATAGACTATTAAAATCAATAAATCATGCCAATTTAGTTCAAAATACATTTAATGATATTAAAGGACATGATTTACAAGGGGACAAAACTATTGAGGACAATAACATTTAACATATATGCATAAAAATAATACTCGGGGTTTACATCATGCTTTACGTTCGCTTCCAAGACATGGACTGATTGTTCATCGTAACGACCGATAGAGGGCCGAGGAACAGTTACGGTTACATCTACGTTATAGAGCATTTAATTATAACTGCTTTAACTATGTACGGTTTTATGTAGTTTTATAATAGCTTACATAACGGAGGAAATATGTAAATGATTAAAAATAATCGAGAAAGGAAAATGAACCAGAAATTGTAATATCTTTCTAACTATATTTATTTGCATTATTCTTTATTTCGTATGTAGAATGGAATCTACAAATTTGCTAAATATAATCTTACGGGAAAACGTTTCAAGTTTTAAGCAGAATTTTGATAATTACAATTTCCAATATACTAAGGAACATACTATATTCATCGCAATTAATGAGAGAAAGCAGATACACTTTTACTATGTTTGAAATGTTAAAAGAAGGCATTTAAAAGATATATTTAATTAAATGTAAATATAAAAGAAACTAAATTCTGTTTGGAATAAATAAATAATATTTGCACTTTAATTTCTTTTTAAACTGCAACAATGATGATTTAAAGAAATTATTTATTCAATGCCAAATATTTGGTTTAGGAATCAAAATAAAAAAAAGCAGCTTCTAACTTTATGCATTTAATTCATATTTTTCTGTTTCTAGTAATAATTTTAAAGCAATTTAGCACAAAATCTGAAAATAATGTTTAATTGTGTGACAATTTAAGTTCTTCTGTTAACCAAAACAAAATCAGCAGTACACAAAAAGGTTCTTAATCATACTGGCCAAATGCCCTTTCTAATTTTTTAACAAATGCCTCACAGTTTATAAAATAATCCTATGAAATAATTATTTCCTTAAAATTTCTAAATTAGCAGGAAAGTAGTAAATCGGCAGTAAGGAAAATAGTAAAATTAAGCATGAGATAATAAAGTAAAAAAAGAAACATGTAAGTTTATTTAAAAATTATACGTTAATGTTCAGATAAACGAAAACATATAGTACATATGGTAGATTTTGATTGTGTTAATTTGGTATTTTGCAAAGATTTTTCTCTTTCCATTAAATATGGAAAGAGAAAATATAATTAAACTCCTAGAAAAATATTAGCCTTTTATATAGGGTCTCTTAAAATCCTTCACAGCAGTTTTTATTCCTTAAATATTGATCATAGACATATACTGTAAATTAAAAATCTGCTTGAAAAAATTTTCAAAATTTTATGAAGTCGATTAAAATATTCAGGAGAAAAAATATTAATATTTTTATACGATTTCCGTACAAAAAAAAATACCAATGATTAAAATCTGGCCCATCCTCTTTTAAGGTCATGTACAGAATCTCATGAAAATTCTCAGATATATTAAAAAAAATTTGGTTAAGGGTCACTCACAAATTATAGTGCAAATGCTTACCACTTCAATGCAGATAAAGCATAGCATTAATTCATCATAAGTAAATAAAACATGCATCATATTTTTAGTTTTAAATACAAATTTTAAAATCCATGCTCCCTGAAAAATGCTTTAAAATCTTATATCGTGAACTACAGAATATTATCTAAAAGTAGCGCAATCAATGAATTCGTAAAAAAACTTATGTAATATTTCCTTTAAGTTATTATTTCTACAAATTTTTAATACTTCTGAGCCAATAAATAGCAAGATTACTATTTATTTATTCAATCATTACCTTCTTTGTTGATTTGTGCCTAAAAGTTAAAGCACGAACATCCGACATGATTTTTCTTCTTTGAGAATTTCATATTCAAACATCGAAAAGTGGTCTCAGTCAGCAATTATGTAGTTTTATATCTTTGAGACTTTTTGTGACAAAGTGACATTTCGTATATGACCATATTAGAGGATGAGGTGCATTTTACTCATTGATATATTTTTTTTTTTGCAAGTCATCCATATAGAAATTTAAATTTTGTATTTTTTATGTCTCGACTTCATTTGATTTTTCACCTTTATATACGCAACTTTGACTCATCCAAAGCTCCTGCCAGTGTTGATGTCGTGGCGGAATGGACATTTAGTTTATTTCCACTGTGCCTCAGGGGGAGGGTTGGAGTAGTCAATATATGATTTTTTTTTAATTCGCTGCAATCTATTATTCTGAAAGCAATGACTAGGAAAGAAAATGCTACCGGCAATGTTACGCTACTGAGAAATAGAGAAACAAATATGTTATACGAAACGACTGAATTTCGAGAATAGTGTCAATAAGGCAAGGAGCAAAAGCCACTAGAAATGAAATCTGATGATCTTCGGCGTAAAGAATACTTACCAACAAATTATATTCTATCTTTATAATTCAACGTATATCCTTGAAATATGTATAATTTATCTCAAACTTTTCCGATATCTCAAAAAGGCACGAGAGCTATCCTATTAATTTCAATAGTTCATTTTTCAGTTTAGATTTTGTATACCATAGATTCAGGAAATATTATGAATATGCCATGTATCAAATAAATAAAAGTCCCACTTTAAAATTTAATACGCATTGTATCAGAATAAAACGAATAACATTTTTCTATAAAAAAAGGTAGGAAAAAGGCAGAATTATATTGGAAAAAAGGTAGAATTTCATTTTACTTCAAAACATCTGAAAAATCTTTGACCTCCCTCGACCATAGGTTTTTGAAAAGCTTGAAAGATGTAATTTGAATTTATTCGCATGCATCTATGATAAAATATACATCTTTCAATTGATTTCGATGCATTCTTTTTACAAATACCTGTTTGCAACATGTAATGTAATATTTTCATAAATATACGAAATTGAACTCGCGAGAAAATACAAGAGTCCTTTTTTTCTGCGATATTCTTGATAACAGTAAATCTCCTGAAAAGTAATGTATAAAAGTTAACGTTACACATTTTTTTTGTGAACGAGAATACGCTTTCTCCCCACTGCAGGTTTCGAATAGAAAAATAATATTATTCTCTTGAGGATTCAGAGCAAAAAGTGTATAGTGTTTTCAATCATTTCTTTCGAAAAAGATATGCGCTTATTCAGATTTGCGTCGTGAGCCTAGATAGAATTCGAATAAGCGCAAATCGATTCGCTCAGAGCAAGAAACGCTTTAGTCTAATTTTCATCACAGTAGTAAAGGCAATTAAATTAAGAATCTTGAGATTGTGAAATAAAGTTGCTCGTAGGAAATAGAATAGCGAGTTTCACCCATCATTTTTCAATTTGAAGTATCTTTATAATTACGCTTAATGCAGAAAATCCGTATTTTTACTTGATTCATTGATTATTTCTAGTACCTTACTCAACAGGTAATGAAACCATTATGTTAAGATAGCATCTCCGAGTCTGGGTAATTTTAATGTATTGTTGCTGTTTCTTATAACACTTGTCCTAGTCAAGTTCACTGACGAAGTCGGCACTTTAAAGCCAGAAGAGCGTTTCTTGTTTCAGTAGGGCCATCTAGGATCAAGAGTACATCTCAACTACTCATGTGTTGCATTTGCATGCAATTTACGGGATGGAATTCATTCATACATTCAATTCACTCATCTGAAGATTGTAATTTAGATCTGAATGGAAAAACGATCAATTCTGCTCCACTAACTCTAAAGGTATTGTCTCAACTTGGAGTATTTTGTGGCCATGGTAAATTTATACTAGCATCAACCACCATTTACACGAGAATTCTTCGATTGGGGGAGGTTTGAGCTCACATCCCATGGTGTGTTAATCCAACGCTCTACCAACCAGGCTACAAATGACACAAAACGCTTACATAATTATCCCCACAGGGTGCCAAAGTAAAATATTTTTCTTACTCAGGATAATTCTTTTCAAAATGTGGAAAATAAAAATTTATGGTTGTCAAATATAATTTGATCATTATAAATTTTTTTTCAATGTTAAAAAGATATTTGCCATGTATATTTCCATATACGTTTCCAAAATATTACATTACTTATATTTATATGGGGACAAAGTGAATCTTATTTATTGCCCCAAAAAGGAAGAAAAAAATTCTTATAAAATACATCATCTTTTTTCAAGAACTAGAATGGGAAATCACTATTTAAGTAAGTTTTTGATTTGTTCAAGGGAATAAAAAGATATTTAATGGTTCTATAATTGAAGGCTTGATGCCTGACCTGTTCGAGGATAAAAGGCATGCTATATTTACTGAGGTGGTGTGGTGATAAAGTTTTAAACTTGAAGTAATGTGGTAACCCATATGTCTTCAACACGTAGATGAATAATCTATAGGGTTACTAGTAACCTCATAAATCATAAAGAATATTTAAGTGAAAGGTATACGTTTTCTAGCAAGCGAATCGAATTATTACCTAAATAAATAGGGAATTCTGACAAATAAATATGGAATAATTTGAATTTTCATTCATCCTTTATATCCTTACTTTTTAAAAATAAGTGCAATATCTTAGAATTATTTCTTTAAAAACCCCATCAAACAGATTCCCTTCTGAGAAGCATATTACAGTGTGGTCTAAAAATCTCATTTAACGGCGAGATAAGCCAAATCCCAGTCAGTAACAAAGAGGTAAAACCGTCACTTGGCATTATTTATGGGAACCTGACTCCATACAATTTAGAGCTCTCAACTTTTGTGAAAGCTCTGGGATTTTAAGAATATTGCTCTTTCTCCGCCGTCAGGAAATTGAAAGAGAAAGAGTTTGTTTCCTTTGATCTCTACCGACACTTCCATCTTTGGATCTTTTAAATTGTAGCTTCGTTTCTTGATTTGCTGTTTCATACGTTGAGGTAAATTGTACTATTTTCTCGATAGTTTTTGATCGATTTATTGAAATTCTGACAAGAAAACTTCTTAGTTAAATGGAATTATCTATTGTCATATATAAAAATGGGTTATCTGTGACAATCGATGGCTATTTTCATCAGAAAAATGTACTTTTAGGGATTTTTAACAGCTGATTAAAAGTTAAATCAACATGCAAAATTATTTTGGTAACATATATTGTGAAACAGTATTAAATAAGCCTTGTGCACCTATTTTAAAATAGTTATAAATGTGTCGCTGTAAATGTATTTGTGTAACACTAAATGCTTCATTGTAAATTTATTTGAACAGTTAATAAAATGGTTTAAATGAGGAACAAAGCAGTCTGAATGATTTTAATTTTATTAGCTACTATGCTGTATTTTTCTTAGAATTTAACTAAATGTTTCTTTATTAGCCCTATGAGCCATGACCGTCGATATCACCTTGTTCGACAGGGTGAGTTTCAATGAAATGAGTTTCAATGAGCAGTCGTCAAAATATTTTTCACCCTTTAACCCATTTAACCTCCTCAGTGAGCACGAGTTAGACACTTGTCGAATGGGTCGATTTCGGGCAGTCAGGGTTTATAGGGTTAAAGAAAACTTTCCTTTCAGTCTCTATTTCTCTTTTATTTCGTTATAAATTAATACAAATTAAAGCAACTTGAAAAGAAACAGAATACGAAGAATAATCAACATCGGAAATGAATAGTCAAAGGGGAAAATGCTTAACAAAGAACTTCATGTGGCTCCTCGTATTCACTATTTATCAACTCTTTGAGGTCAGCATCCCAAAGAAAGAATTCTCTTTACTCACTTTAAATCTACACTAAAATAATCTCAAGGATAGGATTTTGCCATTTCTGGAAAGATTGGTGAATATTATCACTAATGAAGATATCATAATAATTCGTGTATTTTCTAGAATCTCCATTTTTGTAATACAG
>JAPMOQ010044143.1:1289279-1305035 GCA_026543055.1 Argiope trifasciata | reverse complement strand
TAAAGTAAATATTTGCCAAATTTCATAGATAAACGGCTTGGTGTGTATAGAGTCAGCATATCTCGTACACATAGAGACAAAAGTTTTTTTTTCATATGTTTACGCATCAAGACTCAGTTAAAACGCCAATACCCTTTCCCGCCAAATACTCTTGCCAAGAGATAACATGTTTTTAGCAAACCTAGACTAATTGCTCCCTACCCCCTTTTTTTCATTGGGCTTAGAGTGATTTATTGGCCTTTTATGACCTGTACGAAAGTGGTAGTACGCATTTGTCCTACTACCGATAAAATTTCCCTGCTATAGCAAAAAATCGTCTTATTACAATAAGAAAAAAATTATTAAATACATCTCTTATTACAAAAGGGTCTTTCTTTTCTTAAAAAGATATAATTTTTTTGAAATTCACCAGAAAATTTATTTCATTCGAGCTATATAAAGTACTATCTCTCACACGGCGCGTTGCTGCCGCAGAAGAAATAATATTGGGAATATCGTTTGGAATTGGAAGTAGTTCTCTCGCTTCATTGAGAATGAATGATATTTATTTTCTTGTCGACAGTCAACACATTCATTGAAATGGAAGGTTATATAAAGGAGAAGCATAAAATAGTATTTATTCTATTTTTATTATTCTATTCCCTAAATAAATATTCATTTTTAAGAATTAGATTAGTGTATTCTTTTAGAATCGTAAAGCTTGGTTTCTTTCAGAAGGGTCATGAAACTATTTATCGCATCTTGTGACTCGTTACATATTCGTTCAGAATCCTCAAGTTTAATGTTAAAACGTGTGATTAAAACAGCTTCTTTTAAAATTTATTAAACATAGAAAATGTATTTATACCATAAAATCGTTAATATAGCTGGAAAGATACTTTTTTTTGAAATTTAAGAAGGTGCAAAATGATTTGTACTGCTCTATTTTTGGAGGTGACTGCAAAAGACGCTAAAATATTATGAAATGTTTATTTAAAATTTTAATCTTATAGGATTGGTTTCCTTAAAACTTTCTCGCACACTCTCTAAGAAAACGAGTACCTCAGAGAACGACTTGCATTGCACTTACGTACCATAGCTCCGAAATATGCACGTTTTAGCTGAATTGAGCATCTTTACTGAGTCTGTCGTGTCTCCTTGGCGAGTGATTTGGCCGTCAATCCACGATTAAATTTATCTGTAAATATTTTTATACTTTAGATAATCGTATTATGCTTATGACCATCGCGTCAGAGCAAGCAATAAGTAGCCAAAGTTTCATCGTCATCGGATGAGCGGCACATCAGAGCATAAGAGACAAATGGACAAACATTCGTTTCGATTTATAGAGATAATTCTTCGTTTAAACCATTCTTATTGTGAACTGTGCACGCCTGTAACTGAAAAATTAACTGTTGAGCAGAAATTCTAGTGGGCATCTTATAAAAATTAAATTATGTTAGCCTTAAATAAAACGGAATGATTGAATTAATAATGCAGGTAAAAGTACTAGAGTTTTAAAAGGTAAAAGAAGACTTTTTCTGGTATTTATTTTGTGTTTTATGTCAATTTCATTTAATGCAGGACATATCTTGACAGTTACATCTCTTAAGTTTAGCTTGAAATGAATGTTACTTTAACGTTTTAATTGGATTTTTTTTAACACGATGACAACAACAACAAAAAATTCTGCACGCGTAACCTGCTAGTGTAGATTAAATTAAATTCTGACTCTTTGCGAAATAAATTATTGGGAAATATATTTAAAAATAGCTGGTACCCGGTGCGTTGCTGTCGCCGAAAAAGATAATATAAAGCGCAATCCGTCAATCATTTAGCGATGTTTTATAGAAATGGGATGAACGGTACAACAGTATGTAAAATACGAACCAGTAAATGTTCGTTTTTATATATTAGATTTGTGTATTCTTTTAGAATTGTAAAGCTTGGTGTTCTCTCAGAATGTTGATGAAAGAAATTATTTATAAAAACTCGTGATTCGTGCTGAATTCTCAAATTTAATTTCAGAAAATGGGATAAAAATATTTTCTTTCAAAACAGATTAAACATAAAAGATATAATTATACCATAAAATCGTCAATACAGTTAAAAAGATAATTTTTTGAAAATTAAGATTAAATATTTTTGGAAGTTATTAAGAAAAACGCTAAAGTTTAATTAAAATTTTAACCCCCCTCCCCGATTTTTCTTCTCTAAATTTTCTCTCATATTCTGTGATAAATTTGTTATCTCTGAGAAGGACTTGCATGACATATGCTTACTATAGATGTAGAATATGACCCTTTCACTTGGTTTTAGCATTTTTACTGAATCTGTTGTGTCTCTTCCGCGATTTATTTGGAGATGAATCCTTGGTCAATAGATGCGGCTGAGACTCGACTTTTTTTATTTAATTTTTGATCATTGCGCTATCTCTGTATCCATCGCGTAGGTGTGAACGATAAGTTGACCCAGTTTCATGGCCATCGGATGAACGGTTTAGGAAGGCAGAAGAGACACACATTCACTTTTATTTATGTAGACAAGTCTCACAAATAAAGTTAAAATAGAAAAATTAATAATTTTTAAAAATTGATTTAAAATTTTCAAAAATATAATGCATTTAAATAATAAATATCATCGAGGAATTTTAGGAATTTTAAGATGACGCAATCATTTTCTTTTGTGCGTGTGTGGGGGCGATTTTGTTTACGCAAGTTATCGCCAAAAAATGGCAGCATTTCGCTTCATTTTGAATTAATTAAAGTTCTCAAAAATATTACTCTGAAGTATAAATTCTCATAATCTAAAATAAATATGAGCCATTTTTGTATGTATATTTCAGGTCAACTGGTTTAGCTTGTAGGACGCTAATGGTCATAGAAACATGCACGTACTTATATAAATTACTATCTGGTACCCGGCGCGTTTCTGCCGAAGAATTATATATTGGAAATATCGTTTGGAATGGATATAGTGATCGTGTTCAATTAAGAGTGATATTTATTTTCTTGTCGGCACATTCATTGAAATGGAAGGATATATAAAGGAGAAGCATAAAATAGTATTTATTCTATTTTTACTATTCTATTCCCCAAACAAATATTCATTTTTAAGAATTAGATTAGTGCATTCTTTTAGTATTGTAAAGCTTGGCATTCTGTCAGAATGATAATAAAAGAAACTATTGATTGTATCTCATTATTCGTTTAATATTCGTTCAGAATTCTCAAGTTTAATATTAGAAGATAGGATTAAAATATTTTCTTTTAAAAGGGAGTAAACATAGAAAATATTTATACCATAAAAACTTTAATAGAGTTGGAAAGATAATTTTTTGAATACCAAGAGGGTGCGAAATTATTTGTACTATCATATTTTTTGTAGTTAATGTGAAAAATACTAAAATTTTATTTCATGTTTTGATAAAATTTTAAAGCTATAGGATGGGTTCCCCTAAAATTTCTCACCCACTCTCTAATGAAACAATCACCTCAGAGAAAGACTTGCATCTCATTTACGTACAATAGCTACGAAATATTAAGATCTAGTTCCGATGTAGCCTCTTGACTGAATCTGTTGTGTCTGCTTGGCGAGTTATTTGGGGGTTAATCCTTAGCTGATAGATGCGGTAAATAGATTTGAAAATCTTTTTTACATATTAGATGATTGTATTGTGCCTATAAGCATCCCGTAAGTGCAAATAATAAATAATCAAAGTTTCATCGCAATCGCATGAGCGGTTCGGCAGCGCATAAGAGACATACAGACAAACATTCCTTTTTATTTATAGAGATGAAGGGCAATTTTTTTCATGTGTCCTCTATAATGATTGAACTGAACCACTCCCTAGAACTTAGTTATTAAGATCGAAAATAAATAAACGGACAAATAGTAAAGAAAAACAAATTTCTTGTCTTGAGAAGGTATTCATCTTTAATTCAAATCTTAATATTTATACCTCTTCAAAAACAGTTTGCAAAAAAAAAAAAAAAAAAGAAATAAAAAAAAAAAAAGGATATGAAAAATGTTGTTTTCTATTATTTATGGTAATTTCCCCCCCCCCCTAAAAAAAGCGAACAATATCTTTTATTATCTTTCGCTTATTGTAGAAGAAAGTACAAAAATCATCTTGCCTTATCTTTTATAACAAGCGAGTCCTCTGCTTCTTTTCCCCCTACAGCAAAAATTACCTTTTATAATAGAGGCAAAACATGTGTTATTATCTCCCGCTTATTGCAAAAGTTAATACGAGATAATCAAAATAATACAAGATATCAAGGTACACTCTGCGAATCTCCAGCTTCTTTTGAGGACTAAAAAATGTTCGAATGGAATGCACACAATGACACAAAACCCCCAAAACCATTGTTCTATCACGTCTACGATTCTATTACAGAACCAACACCCGGCATTTGACACCTCCACATATAACCAAAATTCCCGCTACCAACATAAAACATAAAGCAGAACAAAAACCGTCAACAAAACTTAACTAAACATTTCGAACACGAACCGTACCATTTCCGAAAAGGGAAAAATAACAAGATCAAAAAAGGAAGGAGAAGGGGGGGGAGGGGTGTGCAGAAGAATCATCCGATTCGGAAAGAAAGCGACACCGCATCTTTTATATTTTTATCGAGTGGCGACACCGAAAACATTCTCCATCGACGCGGTTGTAAACGTGGCGGGAAAAAAACGCCATTAATAAATGTCGCGTCAGAGGCAGGTGTCGCGCGGAATGGAAAGTGAGGCAGACATGTGTTAGAGTGATATATATTCGATAACTGTCCGCGCCAGTCCCTCGGCCCGCCCACGACACCCATGGAGGGGGGGGGGGGGGCGTCCTCTGTGGTAACACTGCGGAAACATTCAGATGGGGGGAGGGAGAGATACATCGCGATGTGTCCCAACAGATCACGTGACTCATCTCGCACCTTGGTGGGTGGTGGAGGAATGGGGGAGGGGGAGCATCCTCTCCATGTTGCTGTTGAAATGGAGTGCGCGATGGTGGATCCAGGAAATGATGGCAAACTGCGCATGCTCGAGGATTTTTATGTTTGTAAGAAAGACGGGTCGGTGGTATTTTGAATTTGAGGTATCCAACTAGGTTCGGAGCAGAATTATTTATAAAAAAATTGGATTGCTTAAAAAATTAGTTAAAACTATGTTTTTTAAATGAATCCAGTTATAATACAAAATATTATAAATATAACAGAATTATTTGAAAATTTTATATTTTTAGAGAAATGGGAAATTGGTAGTGAATTTTAATGAAATTTCACCAAATGGTAATGCAGCCATCCTATTTTTCTTTGCACACAAGTTATAGAGTATCATGATGAAGGAAATGAACCAAAATATAAGAAAATTATTGAGATGCCAAGAAGTGATGAGTAAAAATATACGCATAAATTAATTTTTTTTTCTATAAATTGACAACTTAATTTTTCTAAAAACGCGTATAAAGGGAAAAAGTATTTCACCAACACTAAAACTTTTGGTTCATTCCATTGTTCATGTTATTTAAAACACACGCTGAAATGATTATGTAAATTCCTCTATGAATTTTGGGGATATCCTGTTAACGGTGGGGAATGTTTATGAAAATTAACCCATTTATGATTAAGGTTGAAAAATTGGAATTTTTTGCATCTCCAATTTTTTTTAATTTAATAAATTTCCAATTTTTTTAAAGTAAACATTCTTTTGTTCCAAAAATGGAACAGTAAGCATAAATAGTACTATTGTGAAAATGGAAGACACATTTTAGCTGAAAAATGCGCGACCCTGTAAGATTGATCAGTCCTTCCCAGAAAAGACAAACTGTTTTGGAAAGTCTGAACTACAAGAAATAACAATTAAAAGCATTCACCAATGGGGTCGATAACCAGTGATTTTAATGCAATAGGAAAACCTGAAATGTTTAGGTTTGAAAGTTGCTGTTGCAATCTCTTTTTCTAACTGATGTGCTTCCATACTGGAGGGCGCTATTATTTCAATTTCCTTTCCTCTTACGCATTTTCTGTTGTCTTTTGTATTGTATATTGTAGAGAAGTTTAGTTAGTTTAGTTTTAGTTTAGTTATATTAACGTCTCGTTGTAAAGCAACACGAGGGCTGTTTGGGGACGGACCTCGTCCTTTTGAACCACGGTCAGATGACACCTGAACTGGCACCCCACTCTCCACATCAGCGGGAGGACGTTTGGCCTTACAGATTGAACGTGTAAGAGACACCCTCACAAGACGGCTATTTGGTGGAATCGAGTCTCGAACCTGAACACTCCGGTTCCGAAGCCGATATTGTAGAAAAAATTATTGAAAAATTGGAACTCAAAAAATTGATGCATAGCCATGTGTTCGCTCCATCGCGTCCAATCACCTGATTCCATGCAATCACGTGACTCAAAGGAAATCACGTGACGCGAGCTGTTGATGCATTTATCGCTGTGCAGTTCCGTTCGTATTGTGTTGTAATAAAAGTTTTTTTCTTACATGGCGGGGTTATTTTGAAGAGTAATATATTGCAAATAATTCACAAAATGGATGCTGTGTGAGGAGGTCAGGTATCCGACTATGTTAAAAACGCTGGTTATCGACCACATTGGAGAATATTTTTGTTATTATTATTTCTTCTATCTTAGACTTTCCTATTTGATAAAAAAGTTGCATATATACGTGTATTTTTACCCATCACTTCTTGGAATCTTAAACTATTTCTTAGATTTTGGTTCATTTCATTCATCATCGTATTCTATAATTTGTGTACAAAGAAAAATAGGATGGCTGCATTGCAATTTTGCTTACAGTGTGAACCGTTTTGGTTCAATTTCCTTAAAATTCACTACCAATTTTCCTATTTCTCCAAATATATTATATTTTCAAGTTATTTGTTTTTGTGTTTATAGTGTTTATTATTGACAATACATCTAAAAACCAGAAATAATTTATAAAAAATCCAATTTTTCAAAATTTTTCCCTTTGAACATAGTCGGATACCTTAACACCATATTTCAGGCTTTGAAATTCCGATAGAACCCCTTGTGACTGTCTGTCTAACTATTTATCAATAGATGCAGTAAATCAAATTCGGTATGTGGCCTTAATAAAAATCTGCAGAATATTATGAAATTTTTTAACACAATCCCTTCATAGAAAAATCGGACTGTCTGTCCCTTCATCCTTTCACATACAGACACGATTATTCAGAAACTGAATGACAAAGACAAATGAAATTTATCATACAGTTTTGTTCTAGAATTAAATCCCGGTTTTAATCGGACAGATGCTCATTCTTCTAAATATTGTCCCGTAGATAGAACTCAAGAAGAATTTAATAAGGTTTTCTTTTATATATATATCGTAACTTTTTTGGATTTTATTTATTATTATTTATTTCACTTTTATAATTTACTCTTAATGAAGTAACGATATTAGCAAGTGGACAAAAAAAACTAAAATGTGTACATGAGTATAAATCCAGAAATTAAAAACAAAAAAAATGCATTGTTGGGAAATATCTTTACAGATATTTCAGAAAATTTGAATTTATTGAAAAAGCAACTGCTTCACTTTTAAAGTAGTCTAAAAATGCTTGTTATGCCAAAATATTGTCACGTAGATCAAACTCAAGAAGATGCAGGAAGCAGAGCGAAATCTATTGATTAGCCCAACTCTGGACTAAGAGCCCTGTGGCTGACAATATACTAATATAGTTATTGTGCTGTGTATCAGATAATTTCATTTCAAGATATGAGGATTCTTTAACATTGATCAATTTCAAAAAAGGTTTCAAAGATTTGCTTTATTCTAATACATACATACATGTTCACAACAAGATAATTGCACAGACTTGGATGCACAAGTAATTTATCAAATTAAGAATTTAAATAATTATTTAAAATTAAATATCCCATCTCATAAATTCATATCATTTATTTTTTATCACACAATTTAAATCTCCTTTAAGAGTGAAGGGTACATGGATTTAAAAAGAAATATAATCTTTCAAATCAGAAGAAGAAAAAAAGGTTTATAAATGGAATTTTAAATATATAAAATGAATATTTGAAAAAGTGAACTGTCAGCTTTTGAGCAGAACGTGAAAATCTAAGAATATCTATTAGGTTGGTGCGTATGAAATGTCGGATTCTTAAGTGATTGTATAAAACTGCATATCTTTCTTCAAAAGCTGTTTATTCAATCAAAGTATGCTCCATTCGCTTCAATACACTTCTCTCAACGAGATTTTAAAGCGTAGATGCCTGTCTTAAAAAAATTTTGGTCTTTAGAATTAATAAACTCTGATATCGAGTTTTTTAGACTGTCTTCATTTTCATAGTGTTTGCCCCTTAAAAACAGCTCTAAATGCTTGAAAAAATGAAAATCGGTCGGCGAGAGATCCGGTGAATATGGTGGATGCTGCAAAACTTCATATTCCAGTTCGTTCCAGCTTATTTCGCTCTGTCAGTGCGTGCGGTACCCACTTGTCCATCTTCTTAACCTTGCCAATCTCAGAAAGGTGTCTCAATATCGTTGTATGGTCAACTTTCATCCTGATAGCAAGTTCCCTCGTGGATACGGCTGGATCCGCTTCCACTAGAGCCTTCAGGTCATCATTCTTCACAGACGTTTTGGGTCTTCCGCGCGGCTCATTTTTCAGTGAAAAATCGCCAGTCCGAAATTTTTCGAACCAACGCTGCACTTTCCGATCGTTAACCGTATTCTCCCCAAACGCTTGGTTTATGTTGCGTGCAGCTTTTGCAGCACTATTACCAAGTTTGTACTCATATAAGAAAATGACGCGAATGTCGGTAGAATTCATATCGGCAATAAACTCAAAAGAAATAACAAAAGGGAAGACCTTCGAGAAAACCTATTTTGCTGAAATGAGTCTCTGGCAATGGACATTACGACTATGAATGAGGTTATGCCAAAGACAAAAGTATAACGAAAACAGGGAGACAAACGTCCGCATGTAAAGAGAATCCGACATTTCATACGCACCAACCTAATATTTGATAACTGGCAAGGTGAATCATTAAGAGCTGCGATTCAAAAGCAGTTTTAAGAAATTTACAGTTATAATACTGATTTTTGAAAATTATTTAATCCCAGTGAAACTTATATCTACTGGAAAGGAGAAATTTAACAAACCTAAAAACACTAATTTTTGGAATTTTTATTGGGTGTATGTGTCTATAAGCATATAATTTTTGTTTGAATGCAGAAAGCATTTTCGAAGACAGTGAAGACACTTTTGATTTCCTTGCCTTTTGATTTAACCCAGAGGAAGCAACAAGCACACACACAACACAGAGAAAAATGAGAAAAAGTTGACAAAAAATTTATCCCAGTGAATATATGCTGTGAAACTTTAAAGGGGATTTTCATTACAAGTAAGGAAATTTTTTATGGAATTTTTTAATATCAAGAGCCCCGTGACTAAGCGATCTTCAGCTTTAATACAAGCAGGGAAAGTTCCTGAATACCTTTCTGGAGACAGTCCAGAGCACTTATCCGGTCAGTGAAAGAAAGGTCCAGAATCTTCTGGAACACGAAAACCCTTAAACATATGTTAAGTCTACTGGGATTCGAACACGTGATCTCCGGACTGTGAGTCCAGCCTCATAACCATTCAGCTATGCAGAATCGGCAAGATTTCGTTTCAATGCGGCAATATTATCAAAAGGGAGTTTTATTGTGTCGGTATACCAAAAAAGAAGAAAGCGAATACAATTGTCGCATTTTACAACATTTCTTCGTCAAATTTTTTTTCTTGGGCATTTATTTGACAAAACTTCTAAAAACGTGTTTGAGAAATAATTATCTTTCCCTTTTAAATCTTCTTAAAATGAAAGGGAAAAAGATGGAGATTGGTGCTGTGGTTCAAATACATTTACGCTAAGTTATGAAGTAACGGGAGTTCTAATTTTATATGGAATTGGTTCTTTGCTCTGGTATAGTCGTTTTCACAGGGTCCGCTTCCTCTTGTACACACCCGACCACCCTGTCACCACTCAACATAGCAGTATCGACAGGATGTGTTGGGGTCGACTGATGAATGAGTATGGTCCAACCTTACATGAACCGAACAGTCAAACTAACATTCCCTTCGAGGTAGTCAATAGCTGTCTTTCTCCCCATCTGCACACTCTCAAACAGTTGGAATGAAACACCACTTATAATTTAAATAATATCTGGACGTGGGAGATTTCCTGCCTATTTCCAAAGATTTGGAAGAACGCGGGGAAATAAAGGCATTGGTGGAGAAATGGGTACGGTTCACCACTATGTAATAGAATGTACGAAGATCTCAGAGTGAAGGAAAAACCTGAAGATTGTCAATAATGATATGAGTGCAGTACTGATGGTACCGGGTCATCTCAAAACCCTGAAGGATAGGATGTGAAAGATGGGCAGTTTCATTCCAACTGTCTGAGAGAGTGCAGATGGGGAGAAAGACAGCTATTGACTACCTTGAAAGGCATGTTAATTTGACTGTTCGGTGCATGTGATGTTGGACAATACTTATTCAGCAATTGACCACTACCAACCCTGTCGATACTGCTACGTTCAGTGGTGGCGGGTTGATCGGCTGTATACAAGAAGAAGAAGTTGGAATGAAACTGACTATCTTCAGGTCCAATGAAACTGTCCACTGCTCACTGGTTGGTTGGTTAAGTGTTTTTGGCACAAAACCAAATCTGGCCATGCAAATGGTAAAAATTTGATTTAAGGAGCTATTTAAATCAGGTAAAAGTATAATTATAAAATTAATCCGCATGTATCAAGACGACACTTTAAAAACTTACATGAAACGAAGTAAATTGCACTGACAACCGTCATATGATTTTTTTAAATATATGAAACCTAAATAAAATTCAACTAACCAACGATGTGAAGGAATTTAAAAACATGAGGATGAGACCTGCCGCCCACTAGTTCACGCATGACTGTGAAAATTGAATTAAAAATTAAAAAAAAAACGTAACCATGGATTATTAAAAACAGGACCCTGCCACTACCCTCGCCACCTTCATCATAAAAATCAGGTTTTAGTTTTACTTTCAAAAGGAACTGAATGATGCGAATAGTAATATTTTATTTTATTTTAGTCTATAAACATAATTAAAAAATTATTAAGTTTTATACATCTTTTAGTTATAAGAAATCATATTCTACGAAATATTTTTGATGCTTCAACTTTCAAACAAATAAACGAAGGTTCCTATCTTCTGCTATCATATTTGATCGAATTATGAAGTTTTGAATAGAAATGCTTGGAGCATTCAACATCTTCATTCTCAGGCCAGTCAGTCTTGAGAAATCCTCAACTGTCTGAGAGAGTACAGATGGGGAGAAAGACGACTGTTAACCAGCCCGCAAAGAATGTTAGTCTGACGGATCGGTCCATGTAAGGTTGGACAATTCTTATTCAACAGTCGACCACAGCAAATCCTGTCGATACTGCTACGTTCAGTGGTGGCGGGATGGTCGGCTGCATACAAGAGGAAGAAGTTTTGAGAAATCCTAGATGTTGATATCATCTTTGGAATGGTGGATGAAGTGGTTTAAAATGACCCGATTTTATTGAATAGTGATCTTCAAATACTCATAAATCAATCAGTTTATCCCATAAACCTTTATGTGTCAGCAAATAATACCACACGAGAAAACAATATTTATAGATGAAAAATTATCGATACATAAATAAAAAATCATGATGTTTTGATTAATGATTTAATCACTCTATAGTTCTCAATTCAAGACAGCTGACTTGAGGTATCCGATTGCGTTCAAAGGCACATTTTTGAAAACTATTTATGGTTTTTAGATGTATTGTCAGATATAAACATTATAAGTACAAAAAAATATTTGAAAGTATAATATATTTTGGGAAATAGGAAAATATGTAACAAATATTAATGAAATTTAACCGAAACGGTTAACATTCAACATAAAATTGCCATGCATCCATCCTATTTTTCTTTGTACACAAGTTATAGAAAATAATGATGAACGAAATGAACCAACATCTAAGAAACAGTTTGAAGCGAAAATAAGTTATGGGTGAAAGTATACGCATATATGCATTTTTTTTGCATAATTTCACAACCAATTTTTTCTATAAATTCAAAAGTATTTCACCAACTATAAACTTTTGGTTCGTTTCAGTGTTCATCGTTAAAACACACGCTGCAATTTTTATGTAAATGTCTCTACTAATTTTTAATAGATTATGTTAACGGTGATGAATTTTTATGAAAATTAAAATTGAATTTAAAGACAAATTTTAGTTGAAAAATATGTTTAGCTTAAAATTCCCCTGAATGATAGGCCAGGCCTTCCTTTTACTAGAAAAGATGAACTGTTTTGGAAAGAGGAAAGTCTGAACTACAAGCGATAGCAATAACAACAAAAAATTGCCAATGAGGTCGAAAACCAGGGTTTTTAACGTAGTTGGAATTCCAAATTCGGTAGCGTAGATGCCCCCTTCCTGTTTTTTGGGATACATAGTGAAAGTTATCCATTTTGATTTTATATATTTTATTCATACACTATCTGGTACCCTGCGCGTTGCTGCCGCAGAAGAAATAATCTTCGAAATTTCGTTTGGAATTTTATATAGTTATCTTGTTTTATTAAGAATGATTCTCGTCGGCAGTGAGCATTGAATTCATTCATTGACAATGACGAATTTATAAATGACAAGCATAAATTGTATTTATTTTATTTTTATTATTCTATTTTACGAGCAAATATTCATTTTTATATATTAGATTTGTGTATTATTTTGGAATTGTAATCCTCGGTGTTCTTTCAGAAGGGTCCTGAAAGAAACGATTGATTGTATCCAGTGATTTGTTTCCTATTCGTTCAGAATTCACTAGTTTTATATTATAAAATGTGATTAATTTTTTTTTAAATGGATTAAACATAGAAAATATATTTATACCATCAAATCTTTAATAAAGTCGAAAAGACAATGGTGCAAAATCACTTGTTGTATAATATTTTTAAAAGTGACTGCAAAACAACGCTGGGATTTTATTGAATATTTAGTTAAAATTTCAAACCTATAGGACTGGCTTCCCTAAAACTTGGCGAGTGATTTGGTATTCAGTCCATGGTAAATGGATCCGAAAGTATTTTTTATATATTACATAATTGCACTATGTGCAGAACCATCCCGTAACTGCAAGTAATAAGAAGTTAAACTTTCATCGGAATTGGATGAGCGGTGAGGCAGCGAGCATGAGACATACAGACAAACATTCATTTTTATTTATATAGATTTATTTAAAAATGTGCAAAAGAAAATACCATTTTGTCATGTTAATTTTAAGACAAAGAATTCCAAGCTAAAAAAATTATTTAAACATTGCAGAAAAATATAAGCATCAAATAAAAAAGATCAATTAATAATTTAGATGCCGTAGACACTGCAGAGAGGTATGAGCAAATAAGAAGAAATTCTCCTAATTTGCATAGAATTTCTCAATGAGGGATCGTCAGTTTTCGGTTATTTCAAAAATCATTTTTTTATACATGGAAAAAAACACGTCATATCTTTTTGATCAGATCCAAACACATCAAAATTCTTCCGAGCTTTACTTTTATTGTTATTATTTTTTTGAATTCTTGAAATTAGCAAGAACTATTAAATTAAAATAATTATCAGTTAATTAAATGTATTAAAACTTACTAAGCAGTTAAAAATTCAAAAAAAAAAAAAAAACTTTCCATTCAAGGTTAAAAAATAACTTCCACTTGAAAAATATATATGGGTCATCTCATTTTAAATTTGTTGCATGTAATTTTTTTAAATTTATTTTTCATTTTGTAAGCGAAATTTATCATTGTGAAAAGTCAACATTTTATTTTTTTATAGATCCAAATAAATTTCTTTTTTTCAAAATCGAACAAAATTTTTAAAAAATGAAACAATACTGCTACAATATAAAACATTACATTTTAAATTTCATATATTTTCTTAAAAAATTAATTTATATTGACTAACTACATTAAAATCAATCTTATCCTCTTCGATTAATATTATTTCGACAGGAGAAATCTTAACAATTCTCCGTTTTAAAAACCAGCGCCATCTATTGGATAAGCGATCGTCTTTAGATGAGGCCGATGGTGATGAAAAATAAAAGATTTTCTGATCTGAAAGATCGACTTCTATATTACATTTTAATTGAATAATAATACTTTTTAATACATTTTTAAAATTAGTACTTGGGAATTGGTGTTAAAAAGATTGATTTTCGCTAAAAACAACGGACAGTTGACTGTATAGATTAGTTCGTACGTTGCACTTTCTTCTTCTTCGACCACCCCACCACCACTGAACGGAGCAGTATCGACAGATTTGTTGTGTGTAAGTATTGCTCAACCTTACATAGGTCGATCCGTCAAACGAACATTCTTTTCGGAGTCGTCAATAGCTGTCTTTCTCCCCATCCGCACTCTCTCCAACAGCTGGAATAAAACACTCCATCTTTAACATCATATCCTTCAGGTTTTTGAGATGACCCGGTACCATCACTACTGTACTTGAATCATCATTGACCGTCTTCAGGTTTTTCTTTAACTCTGAGACCTCCATACATTTCCTTAAATAGTGGTGAACCGAACCCATTTCTCCACAAATGCATTCATTTTCCTGCCTTCTTCCAAATCTGTGGAAATAGGCAGGAAATCTTCCATGTCCAGATATGATTGGGATTATCAGTGGATGGTTCGTACGTTGCACAGTCTTCTGTTTCAAATTATTCAGTTCATTCTAGACATCGTCTTGCATGGAATTTCGTTAGTCTGCGTATTTTATCTAATTATTGCCCGAAATATTATTCCTTATGTTATATTAAATTTTTTTACTATAAAACTTTCATTAACAGCAGGTTTTGAACTATTTATTTTCCTGTTAATAATGACGAATTCAATGCAATTTTATAAACGAGTATTTTTAGGTTTAATATCAGGGGTCGCTGTGGCCTGGTGGTAAGGTCTCGGCTTCGGAGCTGGAGGATTGCAGGTGGGAATCCCGATTCTGCCAAAAAACCGTCAAGCACGTTACTCTCTGGTGCACGTTAAGGTATCTGACTACGTACGAAGAAAAATATTTGAAAACTTGTATTTTTTAAATACTATTTAAAACTATGATTTTTAGATGTATTGTCAAATTTAATAAAAATACTAAAATTACAAAAACATTATGGAAAAATAATATATTTTGAGAAATAGGAAAATCAATAGTAAATTTTAATGAAATTGAACCAAAGGCGGTTTACACTCTACACACAATGGTAATGCAGGAATCTTATTTTTCTTTGCACACAAGTTATAGAATATAAGGATGAATGAAAGGAACCAAAATCTAAGAAAAATCTCGCGATGCAAAGAAGTCAGGGGTACAAATATACATATAGATGCATTTCTTCCATGAATTTACATCTTAATTTTTCTAAAAACACCTATAAATGGAAAAGTATTTCACCCGCAATAAAACTTTTGGTTCATTACACTGCCCATATTATTTAAAACACACGCTGGAATTTTCATGAAAATACCTCTATTAGTTTTTGAGATATGATGTTAACGGCGGAGAATTTTTATGAGAATTAAAACTTTGAGAAAATAGAAGTGAAAGACGAAATTTAACTGAAAAATAGGTGATGATTGGTCAGGGCTTTCTCTTCCTAGAAAAGATGAACTATTTTGGGAAGAAAACGAAGCTTCAGACTATTTGGGAAGAAAACGAAGCTT
>JAPMOQ010044143.1:1212189-1278730 GCA_026543055.1 Argiope trifasciata | reverse complement strand
CAACATTTACAAGACGGGTACATAATCTCGAATATTCACAAAACACGCTATTTTATTTAAAGATAATGGAATTCATCATCCAATTCCCATAAAAAGTTCCTATAAATTCAGAAGAGCAACAACTATAAAATATTTGTCGATGCACAGGTACATTGCTGCCATATCTGCTAAGAGAGCAAGTGGAATAAATCCTTTCTCGAAATAACCGCTTGTTAATCCGCTGCTCTAAAATGACGTCTTCGGAACCTGAACACACAAAGACGAGTGGATCGGGGATTATCTTGATGTGACTGCGACAATGAGGAGATCAAAGGTGCGATATTTCGTGTGAGACTGCGAAACCAGTAGCTGTGGGATCGACACGACGACTTTGTTGTTCAGAAATCGAGTGCGAAACGTCACTGAAAGCACCAGCATGAATTCTTTTCTCTTCTGTTCCTTTGTTTTCATCTTCCTCGTTGCGCACAGATCAGGTAAGGATGAATTTTTAAGCAACAATTTTATCGAGAATGGATTTTTTTAATTCAATTTTTATCGAGAATTTTCACCAAAGAGAATTATCTACGTTCTGCATGCCAGATGAATTAGAATAGCATTTCAAGATTGGTGGGACCTATAAATATATAAGTGTCACTATAAAATGCTACCATAATTGATAGTTATTGTTAAAACCTTGATGAAAGAGTCGTTTCTTACTCTGTTGTTAAAACCTTGATGAATGAGTTAAAATTCCATAACGGACAAAAGAAAAACTGATGATCGAAATGGCTGAATCCTTTCTAAATCTGCAATGCCATTTGGCTTTGTTTGGTTAGTTGGCGGGACCTATAAAGATTCTAGATAACAACAGGTGCCACTATAAAATGTTACAATAAATGATAATTCTTGTTAAAATCTTGATGAAAGGTTGGCTTCTTCGTTTCTTGTTAAAACCTTGGTGAAAGAGTCGTTTTTTACTTTCTTGTCAAAAGCTTAATGAATGAGTTAAAATTCAATAATGGACAAAAGAAAAATTAATGAACGAAATGACTGATCTGAGACGCCATTTGGCTTGATTTGGTTAGTTGTTGGGACCTATAAGTATTCTAGATAACAATAAGTGCCACTATAAAATGCTACCATAATCGATAGTTATTTTTAAAATCTTGATGAAAGATTCGTTTCTACGAAGATTCGTTCTTGATAAAAGATTCCTCTATAAAATTCTACCATAATCGATAGATATTGTTAAAGCCTTGGTGGGACACACGTTTCTTTTTAAAACCTTGATGAAAGATTAATAACATTCAAGAAAAATTAATGATCGAAATGGCTGAACCCTTTCTAAATCTGCGACGCTAATTGACTTGGTTTGGTTAGTTGGTGGGACCTATAAAGATTCTAGATAACAACAGGTGCCACTATAGAATGCTACAATAATCCATAGTTATTGCTAAAACTTTGACGAAAGATTTCTTTCTTGTTTTCTAGTTAAAACCTTGATGAAAGAGTCGTTTTCCACTTTCCAGTTAAAACCTTGATGAAAGATTCGTTTCTTACTTTCTAGTTAAAACCTTAATGAAAGATTTAAAATCTAATAACGGACATAAGAAAAATTAATGATCTAAATGGCTGAACCCTTGCTAAATTTGTCACGCCATTTGGCTTGGTTTGGTTGTGGGACCAATAAATATTCTAGATAACAATAAGTGCTACTATAAAATGCTACAATAATCGATAGTTATTGTTAAATCCTTGATGAAAGATTCGTTTCACCATTTATTGTTAACACCTTGATCAAAGATTTAAAATTCAATAACGTACAAAAGAAAAACTAATGATCGAAATTGCTGAACCATTTCTAAATATGCAACGCCATTTGGCTTTGTTTGGTATGGTTGGTGGGACCGACAAATATTCTAGATAAGTGCCGCTATAAAGTGCTATCATAATCGATAGTTATTGTTTCTTACTTTCTTGTTGCAATCTGGATGAAAAAATCGTTGCTTATTTCATAGTTAAAACCTCGATGACATATTTAAAATCGAATAATAGACAAAAGAAAAATTACTGATCGAAATGGATGAATCCTTTCTAAATCTGCGATGCCATTTGGCTTGGTTCACTTAGTTGGTTTTATTGCTGCAAGAACTCTATTTTTCTATGCTGTGGCAAACATTTGGTATACAAACAGGATCACGGTACCATAAAATAGTATATAAAATATGAAAATTTTAAAATAAATTATCCTTACGTACTGAATAGAAATGCCTTTAAAATCGTTGAGAAAAAAAATACGCCTTTTGGCACCCTCGGAATGGCCTGCTCTGTCATGGGCTGAAGAGAGTTGGATGAGAACTGGGCGACAACTTGATTAGGATGCAGAGAACTAATATCGAATAAGTTTAGTTAGTTCAAATGAATGCAATGAAAGAATGAATTTATATAGAATAAAGGGGTAGTTTAAAAAATAAAACCTTTTTAAATTGCATTTCCAATTTCCAATTTCTATCTTTTCACAAACAAACTGCATTTCAAACCAGGAAAATTTAAAAACATTTCATATTATTTAACAACAAAACTGAATTGCATGAAATTTAATGAGCTTATCATTATCGAATGATTCTTCTGTTGCTTTATTTATTTGTATTTACATGCAACCAGAGACATAAAAGTTTTAATGTGGGATCTTGAAACTTTTTTGCTACCACAGAAATATTGCGAGAACAGAAATTTAGTTTAATTATATTACCATCCCGTTTTAAAGCAACACTATGGCTATTTTGGGACGGACCTCATCATCTGACCGCGGTTCAGAATGACGAGGACTCCCGTCGATTTCCACATGAGCAGGAATCCACTGGTGGATGCGTAATTTTTTAATGCCCTTTATGTTGGAATACACAACATATGTATAAATTCGCGACATTATAAAAGTCCATAAACATTTTTATTCCTTTCTTTATGCAAATTTATCCCCTTAAAACCCTGCATATGAGTCAAGATATCTGTATGTAATTTTTTTTCAAATAAGCACAGGCAACTAGTGTCAGCAATGTGCAGCATCTGGCCCCAAGACATTATCTTGGTGACTATAAATATCTTGAAGTTTTTAGAAAGAACACTATACACCAGATGAAATAAGAATGGCTGTATCTTCACTACTTTATTCCAGTAAATTAAATGTAAAGATTCGGACACTCTGATAAAAATTCATTCTACTTTATTTTTCATCTCAGTATCGAAAGTTTTTTTTTTCTTGCTGGCAATCCAAAACCCTCACAGTTACTTCATGAGCATATTTAGTTTTTTCAGCGCATGAAAATGTCAAGAATGATTTAACTATATCTGCACACGTAATACCAGAATGTGCGAATGTTTCTACCGCACACTGTCTTGCAACCAATTATTGAGAAAATTTAAAGACATTATTTCAATACATGAGGCTCCCGTCATAGTTATGATCTTGTCATCAGAATGTTTATTAGAAGGAAAAATGCCATTAAATGTGTATTTGAAAGAAAAATGCCCTTTATTTGGAAAATGCCATTGTATGTTTTAATATTGATTTAAACCTGTTGTAGTTACTGGAGTCTGGTCTTAATTTAGAGCAGATAATGCTGGAACGGATTAAATTCATGAATATTTCCTTACAGCTGGAGATGTTATCTCCTTATTATAGAGAAGAAGCAATGCTGGAAGCCAATTCATTGTTCTTGTTTTACAGTCAGGTTGGGTGCTTCTGTACCTTTATTATTTCATGCAGAAACTAAAATGAAATTTCTAACAGTGAAGAGTGTTTCGAGCTAACTTACTTCAGATTTCAAATTGGCGAAAAGTTGGAAATTGAGATTGGAATCGCCCCCGGATAGGAAGTTTCCATATTTGGTATCCCTATAAAATAATAAGTCATAAATTATCCTACTTTACCTTCAAGCTCAATATTTTGACTCAGTAATACATTTAAATATAATGATATATTATGGAAACAATTTGTAATATGTACAGAAATTTGTAAACAAATTTAAAGCTGTTGTGATCAGGTGGATAGATTTTCTTTTTATGATCGGAAGATTTCAACATCATCCAAATATTTTTAAATTTTTAAAAACCATTGGGTTTTTTCATTGTATTTAGCTCTTTCCGGCTTCATGCTTGACCTTTAAAAAAAATATCATTGACCCGTTCACTGCCACTACCCACGCTTGATATCAGGAGCATCTATCTCATGAGATGGCCCCTTCTTTGCTATCTTTCAACTGTGGTAGGGAAGGTGTCATCTAATGACACAGATGGTTTGGTCCTAGAAAAGAACGTAATCGACGAGTTACCTCGTTGTAGGCAGTCAACGTGTTGAATCAGTTTTTTCAAAGTTTATACGAGGAATATGGAATGGAATTTTGCATATAATACATATTTCTGATTACTATGCCACTACTTCATATTTTTTTAAATATATATATCGATGATTGTTACTGAAAAAATAATGCTAATACTTCTTTTTTCTTTCAGCTTTCGTTATAATCGATGGCGGTAAGTATCAGCCTCAAAAGTTTTTTTTTTTTTTTTCAATATTCTTTCTTAATAAAATCAATTTGGGTATTTTTAATTCTAACTGAATTTTGCTTGATTCCAAACATTTATAAATCAAAACTTATTTCTGCAAAACGACAATCGATGATTTTGGGTTTAATAACACTTTGCTGTCCGGGGACGAGTTCACTCGTTTGTTCATACCTAACGTTGCTGACCGGTGACGAGTTAACTCATCATTGAACTTGCATTATCTATTTCAACTTATGACACCCGTGGCGATATAGAATGTTGCGAAAACTTGGCGTATCGCGTTGAATTGTGTCCGCTTTGCAACAAAAAAAAATTTACTTTTCTTGGTGTTTTTATTGCAGTTTCAGTATCATTCCAAACATTCCACCATGACGGAACGAATCGGCGAAGAACTTTCCGATGAATTTACACGCGGATACTTTATCTGATTGTCCAAGTGACTTTGAAATAAGTTGTAGTGGTTTAAACGGCAAAAAAAAAAAAAAAAAAAATGCTACGGAATTTGACAGGGAAAGCGATTTTGAAGATTGGAATAAAAATGACGGCGTGACAACAAATCCAGCTAGTAGTGTAGAGTGTGCTCTTCAAAAAGGGAAGCAAAGCGAAACGAGATATCTAAGCAAAACCTGTTGCATACCATAACAAGCAAGTAATTGCCATACAGTTTATCATACTAAGAAAATATTATTAAAATTATATAAAAGAAATATGTCCAAAGTTTCATTTCCTTTCACTGAATATAAATAAAATGCATTGGCGTTTATTTCGAACGTTTTACTCCCAGATTCAGTTACAAAATAATAGCCGGTGGCATGACAGAGTTTCTGCGTAAATTTTCCGGTCAACAAAGTGTTAAAATTCTAATTTTTGCTTCTAATACGAAATGAAATTCAAAGGCATTTCTTAGAAGGAATGGCCAACCCGGTACAGGTGTAAAGGAATTTTTTTCTTTCGTAATTTGAATCAAGATAATTCTCTGGTTCTTTAATTTTTATTGATATTAAAATTGATTGCACAAGAAAATAAAAAGATATATTCTTCTTAACGTCAGTCTTTAACTACTTAATATTATTTTTCTTATCTATATAAATAAAAATGAATGTTTGTCTGTATGTCTCATGCTCGCTGCCTCACCGCTCATCCAATTCCGATGAAAGTTTAAATTCTTATTACTTGCAGTTACGGGATGGTTCTGCACATAGTGCAATTATGTAATATATAAAAAATACTTTCGGATCCATTTACCATGGACTGAATACCAAATAACTCGCCAACGAGATGCCACAGATTCAGTAAAGAGGCTCCATTCAAGCTTCATATTTCGGAGCTACTGTACGTCAATGCAATGCAAGTCTTTCTCTGAGGTCATAGTTTTATTAGAGAGCGTGCGACAAAGTTTTAGGGGAACCCATCCTATAGGTTTGAAATTTTATATAACATTTAATAAAATCTTAGCTTTTCCTGCAATAACTACTAAAAATATTCTAGTTTAACTTATTTTGCACCCTCTTAGTTTTCAAAAAATTATCTTTTCTACTATATTAAAGATTTTATGGCATAAATATATGTTCTGCGTTTAATCAATTTATACAAAAATATTTTTAATTCCATTTTTCAACATTAATTATGATAATACTTAACGAATATGCAACGAATAAAAAAAACTAAATCTAATACACAAAAATGAATAATTGTTTGTAGAATAGATTATTATAAATAGAATAAATAGTATTTGTGCTCCTCCTTTGCATGGCCTTCGATTTCAATAAATGTATTCACTGTCGACAAGAAAATGGATATCATTCTTAATCAAACAAGGTAACTATTTCCAATTCCAAACGATGTTTCCAAGATTATTTCTTCTGCGGCAGCAACGCGCCGGGTACCAGCTAGTTATTAAATTGGTTTGAAAAAGTGAATTCTTAAACGAATATAAGTAAAATATATTTCTTTTAATTCGAACTCCGGTAAAAAATGTTTTACATGTCTATTGAATCTGAATTATGAGTATCCCAATAAATACTACTACTGGTAAAACTTTATTTGTTTGTTTAGATATTTTGAAATATTAGTTAAGAATTGATTAATCTTCATACATTTTGGCTATATGTCGTGTCTATATGTCATTTTCAATATTAGTGTAGATTTTTGCTTTATTTTATATCAAAATATCACATTACAAAATTTTGAGCATGTCATAACCTGGTAGCTGTACTATACTGTATAATATTACATGGTCTTAAATATATAATATAATGCATATGATATTAAGGTATCCGACTACGTTCTTAGAAAAAGTTTTGAAAAAATGGATTTTTTAAAAAAATATTTAAAACAATGGTTTTTAGAATGTATTGTCAATTATAATACAAAATACTATAAATACAACACAATCGTTTAAAAATATATTTTGAGAAATGGGAAATTTTGTAGTAAAGTAATTGCCCGTATTATTTAAAACATACGCTGACATTTTTATGTCAATACCTGTCTTAGTTTTTGAGATATCCAATTAACGGTGGAAAATGTTTATGAAAACGAAAGTTTTGAGAAAATTATATTTAAAGAGAAATTTTAGAAGAAAAATATGTGAACGTGGATGATGATAGGACAGGCCTTCGTTTTCCAAATAAATAAATAAACTGTTTTGGAAAAAGGAAAGTCTGAACTACAAGAAATAACAATAAAAAAAAATTCGCTAATGGGGTTGATAACCAGAGTTTTTAACGTTGTCGGATATTTTAAACAATATTCCACAATATTGCGAATATTGGTAAATGTCATACAATATTGTGCGGTATTTCTGTGCCACTAGTCTTTGAAACTGTTTGAATACCTTCATATTAATTGAACATTCCTTTATTTCTTTCAGAATTACAGCAAGCCTTTAATGATATGTCGGAAGGAGTGGGTGAGTAGAAATACATTGTATATACTTTCACAGGTGGCATGGATTCTAGAAATATCTTCTATACAGTAAAAGCTCCTTATTCGCGCTGCCTTCATTCGCGTTTTCACTATTCGCGGATTTACAAAATGCGACTCAACTCCTATATTCGAAGGTACATACATAATTATGAAAGGATTCCAATAGGTATCCAACCCAATATCCTTTGACAAATGGAAATAAAAAAAAGTAAAATAGAATTTATTACAACTTTGCCTAAAATATGTTGTTCAATGCAAACTGCAAACATAGCCGACATCGCGAACGGATTAGGACGAGATGGGTTCGAACAGATAGAATTGAGTGACATTCAGGAATGACTTGAATCGCCAGATGAAGAACCGACTTGTAGGAAATGTTCAATTCACAGCCCATGGAAGAAGAGGCTTCTACAAGCACTGGAAACGTGACATTTCATTTGAAAAATCTTAGTGAGGGTTTAAGAATGGCAAATGAGCTTTGCGATTTCTTTATGAACATTGATCCGTCTATGGAACGAAGTCTTATTTTTAAGAGGCTAATGGCTAAGGCGACTGCTGCGTGTCAGTCAGAATGGAAGGAAAACTGCCAAGCAAGAGAAAATTAAAAAATTCTTCAAACCATTGCCTAAACCTTAAGATAATGAATCAAAATGTTCAAAAACTTCAATTATATTGATTTTTCATATATTTGTTTTTTTTTTATTTTTATTTTGTCACCTAGGAACGTATCCCATATAAATGACCATTCCGTATTCACGGTTTCTGTATTCGTGGCATATTTATGGAACATACACCCCGAGAATAAAGAGCTTTTACTGTATTAGTAAAAATGAATGTGTGTCCGTATGTCTCTTATGCCTTCCTGAACCGTTCATCCGATGGCGGTGAAACTCGGTCAGCCTGTTGCTTACACTTACGGGATGGTTAGAGAGAGAGTACAATCATCTAAATTTTTATTAAAAAAATGAATTTAACCGCATCTATTGACCAAGGATTCATCTCCAAATCACTCGCCGAGGTGACACAATGGATTCAGTAGAAATGTTAAATCCAAGTGAAAGGTTCATATTTTGTAGCTGTAATAGGCAAATGTCATGCAAGTCATTCTCAGAGGCCACAACTTATAGACAGATGATGCGAGAGAGGTTTGGAGAGACCAACCCAGGGGGTTTTATATTTGAATTAAATGTTACCGTTTTTCGAAGTAACCGCCAAAAATATTGTAGTAGAAATCATTTTTCAACATCTTCATTTTCAAAAATAATTTTTTCAACTCTATTGACAATTTTAGGGTATAAATATGTTTTCTATGTCTCATCAATTATAAAAGAAAATATTTTAATCCCATTTTCTAATATTAAACGTGAGAATTCTGAACGAATAGTGAACGAGTCACGAGATACAATCAATAGTTTCTTTCATGACCATTCTGAAAGGATACCATTTTACAAATCTAAAATACAAAAATGAATAATTGTGTGTTTATTTTTATGTACTATCGTACCCGTTCATCCTATTTCGATAAAACATTGCCAAATGATTAATTGATTGGACTTAATATTATTTTTTTCGGCGGCAGCAATGCGCCGAGTACCAGCTAGTATTAAATATAGTGAATTATTCTATATTTATTCATACATTTTTTTTTCAATTTCTTCATCAAGAAAATCTTCAAAAAATACCACCTGGACATTTGGGGAGAACTCGACATTTTAAAACTCTCTTATTCCATAAATAAATTTAAAAAATGGGAATTTTCTTTTAATTAAAAACTGGCATCATGTCTAGTAATTGTTTATTAAACCTGGTAACAAAAAGGCAATAAGCTTGACGGATAGCATTTGATATGTGTTTTTTCCAACGAAAACGTAATTTCGTATCACATTTGGGACCCAATCAGTTTGTGATTCTCCTACTGAGTCATCTTATAAGATAAGAAATTACATTAATGTACAAGGAAGGCATGAGGATACTACCTCCAGGGGTTTAAACTTAAAATACACAAATGGTTTTGTTCAATTCAATGCAAAACAACGAAAAACCCTTTGACATTGGATGGTGGTTTTTTTTCCGACTGTAAAATAGAATTTATTTATTTATGTATTAATGCTTTTTCATGCCATTCCACTGATGATTCTAAAGTGGAGAAGTAAACAAATGTAAGAATTTCCACATGTCTATCGCTGATTTCAAAAGCTTATTTACTCAGAATAGATAATTTTTCAATTTTATTCTGACAATTCATTCGCCTTTACTAACTTTTATAGTAAATTCCATATGTACTTTAAATAGAAGCATTCCCATCTTCTTAAAATATCAATCAATCGTTCGATTTGTATTCAAGATACCTCATTGCAACAAGAACAAAAAAGAAATATAGCGACTGGGCACAGAAAGATTATTTGCTTTCGCTCTGAATCACTTTCTACTCACACTGAGGGAAAAAGGAAATAATATTACAGTATTTTAAGCAAATGTTGACTAGTACAGTAACATTAGTTGCCCTTCATAATCCTAGAGAGCTTTACGCATTCCCGTTGTTTTGAAAAATTGTGCAGAAAAGATTTCTTGTTCGCTTGGCAGTCAAGAAAAGTAGATGTTCACGTGGAGTGTGAGCGATCAGTAACTCGCGAGGAAAAGCAGACCAAATTCATTTTGATTCCTTCATCATGACATGACGGAGAGTCATTATGAATAAATGGATGACAAGTCAAGAAAACTATTTCCTGATTTTTCTTGCATAGAATCTCCTATTTTTTGCTAACAAGACCACAAGGCATGGGCTCACGAATAATGCAGAAATACTTCGTTAAGGAAATGTCCCCTATATTCGAAAATTACAGTGCACGTATAAAGTTCCTTTAAGAAATATAATGTGAAGGAGGGTTAAGAATTTATGAGGTCTGAAAGGAATGAAATGGTATTGTAACATAAAGAAAACAGCTCACATGCCATTACAGTGTAAAGGTTGCTTATTTCTAAATCCATCTCTATGGGGGATTTAAAAAAAATTCACGCACACAGCTGTACACTCAATGACTGCAACCTGATGATTTATCTAAATGATTAAGGATTCTTTCACTCAAAATTATGTTCAGAGCACGAGGCTCTACAGCTAAACACATAATTTTATTACACTTGAAAAAATTTAAAAGAATAGAATTTTATTACATTGATTCCAATACAAAATTCCATATATGAGTGCCTATTTTTCTTTCTTGTAGTAAATATTTTAGGGTCTGACAATGCTCCAACGCATATTGCCAGTTTCTTGGTTAACAGTGGTCTTCATCACGACAGTAGTCGTTCATCTATACCCGTGTTTTTCATAAAAACTGTGGTCGTTCATATACATCCATGGCCTTCATTACTGAATCGAAAAGCAGACACAGTATTAACCCGTTTACGTACTAGGCATACTACATTCACCCATCCCCACTTGTTGCTAGGGGAATAACCACCTCTATGTTCGAAATGTGATTGTCAAATGTCTTTACAACAACATATATTGTCAGAATGTCCAAATTTCAATGCTCAGCGTTGGCACTTTTTTCAAAACAAGAACACCCCATTATTTTTCTTTCTTGGTAAAACACAACATGCTCCAATGTTTGCATTTTTGAAACCAAAAATGCAAAAATTCGAGCATATGGTGTCTTACCAACTTGATAATTTGATTATCAACTGGGTTACTGAACCAAGTTATCAAAATGGTTATAACTTGGTACAGTTACCAAGTAACCATTACCAAGTTATACAGTTGCCAATCACTTGGGAACTGTACCAAGTTATAACCAAGTTGATAACTTGGTACAGTTACCAAGTTACCATTACCAATTTATACAGTTGCCAACCACTTGATAACTGTACCAAGTTGATAACTTGGTACTGTTACCAAGTTACCATTACCAATTTATACAGTTGCCAACCACTTGATAACTGTACCAAGTTATCAAGTGATGTATTACCAATCCAAGTGTCTTACCAATAGGTTCTTATCCACACATTTAAGTATTCTTCGTCTTTTTCAAAAGTTTTCACATTGTTTTTAGATCTGAAATTTTTTATTTTAATCATGAAAAAATATATATAGTTTAGTGCAGCATAGTCAACATCATGGCTCTTGTGCCAATAAAATCCAAATCCTCTTTTCCTTTACATCTGGTGGGGCCATATTCAAGGACGAAGTACATTACCTCATAATATGTTTTTATTTCTTCCTTATTTTGATTCTTGTAGGCAGTTTCCAGTACGGGGTGAAGAATTTATACCAAAAATCTTTGGAAGCGAAAAAGGAAGCAGAAAGTGGAGCGTCGGTCTTCACGGGTGAAGGTAAGCATTTTGACTTGGAAACACTGCGTAAATGGAAATAAACTGATGGGGTAACTTCTGTCTGAAATTTTGATTCTCCTTAAAGACGGCGATTTACATTTTTGAATAAAACCTGAGTATATATATATATATATATAATTGTTCAATATATTTTTATTTCATTTATTCGTTTTTCTTTTCATTCAAAAGTACTTCAGAATGAATCCGAAAGATCGATTGATTGACAAGATTTGATTTTAAATACGTCAAACACAAAGGACAGAAATGGAATCGTTTGAAATAATTGGTCGAAATTCTTCTAAGCCTCACCTCTACTCTGTTGGGGAAAAAAAAAAAAACTCTCGAGCCATACTCATCTTAGGCGGGATTTGACCTCAGCTTTTTGGCGCGAAAGTTAGTTTTGAATGAATAAAAAAATGAACCACTCCATGAACCGGACTAAAAAGTAGCCTATGTCCTATTCCTGACTCTAATCTATTTATCCGTGTTAAATTTCATCCCATTCCGTTCTGGCGTGATGGAGTAACAAACATCCATCCATCCAAACATTCACATTTATAATAATAGTATACATCTGTATAGCATGTTAATACGCAGTGGAAGCGAGAAGAGAAAATCACTTTTCAATCTCGAATTTAAAAAAAATGAAACCGATCGAAAAAACCGAGAAATTGACTTTCTATATTTGCTAAACAGTAATGAATAATGTAGTAATTCAAATACTACCCAAGCACATCCAAAAAGACAATCTTATAAACTGGGCGTTGCATTTTCTTTCATTGGTCTTTTGATTTCTTTCCAGATGACGAAGAAGAATTAGGTGGAACTGGAATCGATACTGGTCAGTAGTTATCGATTTTTATGTTTTGTTTGATAATAATAACTATCTATACGCTTTCATCCTTCCAATACTGTCTTTTAACTGGCTTTTGTATTTATGTATAAAAAATCATTTCAATGATTAATTCTAGTTTTAACACTTTATTCACCGAATTATTTCCTGATCCATTTAAGGTTAAAGGCATAACACAATCATATAAAGCATTAAAAATAGTTTCAGATCTACTTACCGCATCTATTAATCATGGATTAACCGCCAAATAACTCGCCAAGGAGACACGACAGATTCAGTGAAGGTGCTCAATACTAGCCAGACGTTCATATTTCGTAGCTATGGTACATAAATGCTATGCAGCCCTTTCTCTGAGGTAATAATGTTATGAGAGAGTGTGCGAGAAAGCTTCAGGGGAACCCATCCTATAGGTTTGAAATTTTAACGAAAAATTTAATAAAATTTAGCGATTTTTTTTAAATAAATTCCGAAAACATGTTAGTCAATATAATTTTGCACCATCGTAGTTTTCAAAAAATTGTCTTTTCAACTATATTAAAGATTTCATGGTTAAAATAAACTTCTGAGTTTAACCAATTTTAATGATGTTGACCATAACCAATTATGAATATGTTTTAATCATATTGTTTATCATTGAGAATTCTGTACAAGTATTAAGCGAGTAACGAGATATACTAAATAGTTTCTTTTATTACCATCCTGAAAGAACACCGAGCTATACAATTCTAAAAGAATACACGAATCTAATTCCTAAAAAGGGATATTTCTTCGAAGAACAGAATAGTAAAAATAGAATAAATACTATCCATGCTTCTCCTTTATATGTTCTTCCATTTCAATGAATATATTCGTTGCCGACTACAAAATAAATATCCCTCTTAATAAAACAAGAAAACTATTTCCAATTCCAAACGATATTTCCAAGATTATTTCTTCTGTGGCAGCAACGCGCCGGGCACAAGATAGTTAGGGATAAAAGTCTGTCTAGCTAAATAAATTCTTTTAAAAAATACCTATTTCCCCTTTACTTAAATCGACATGAGTAAAAAAATACCTATGAGAGTCTCATCGAATATAAAGACGGGGAAAATATTTTGTTCTTCTCTCGTTCTGTAGATCAGCATATATCATTGCTTGTACATAAATTAAACCACTCTAGATGGAACAAATCGAAAGTTTTAAAAAATTCAAAAATGTCTTATCCCTCTTCGACCTTGAGAGTACATTAAAACATTACTTATACATATAATGCAACATGTATATGTATTGCATTTTTCTTTTTCAGATATTGTATTTGCAATTAACAAGACGGCAGGGGCAACGTGTAAGCATTTTTCAACTATTTTGTAAAAGCATCATAGAATAGAATTTATTTCTACATTTTTGTTTTTATTAATTGCAGCAAATATTAATAAAACAAATCTTCCTTCTGCAAAACTTTATCACAATTACTTAAGGTATCCGATTACATTTGAAGGAAATTTTTTGAAAAAATGGATTTTTTTTTAACTTTTTTAATCTATGGTTTTTAGATATATTGTCAGTTATAATACGAAATGTTATAAATACAGTAAAATTATTTGAAAATATAACATACTTTGAGAAATAGAAACATTTGTCGCAAATTTTAATGAAACTCAACCAAAACGGCTTACACTCTCAGCAAAATTGTAATGAAGCACTCCTATTTCTCTTTGTACACAATTGAACATGAAGTTGAAGGAAAGGAACCAAAATCTAAGAAACATTTTGTGATGCAAAGAAGTGATGGGTAAAAGTGAACGTATATGTGCATTTTTACCATTTAATCAGAACTTAATTTTTCAAAAAATACTGAAGAAGTATTTCACTGTAAAAATGAAAAAGGATTTCCCCAACAATAAACCTTTCGGTTCGTTTCATTGCTCATATTATTTAAAACACTCGCTGAAAGTTTTATGTAAATACCTCTGTTAATTTTTGAGGTTTTATGCTGAAGGTGGAGAATTTTAATGAAAATGAAAGTTTTGAGAAAATTGAAGTGAAAAGCACATTTTAGCTGAAAAAATAGGTGACCCTGGATAATAGGTCAGCCTTTCTTTTCCCAGAAAAGATAAACTGTTTTGAAAAGAGGAAAATCTGAAGTGCAAGAAATAATAATTCACCAATGTGGTCGATAATCGGTGTTTTTAACGTAGTCGGATACCTTAATTTCAACAAATATTTTTTTTAAAACGAAGTTACTAAAAAAGACGCTTTTATGTAATAGCTAAAATGTAGAAAATAATTCTTTTTTTTTTAATTAAATGCCTGCATATCAAAACAAAAACCATAAAATCGTTAGTTACTCAAATTGTTGTGTTCATAGGAATTTAGCAAAATTCTTCAGGTATTTTAATCGTTAATAAGTTTTTAAAGATTTCCTTTTCTTTGATTTTCTTCGTGGCTTTATAAGTTTTTAATATGAATAATCTATTCGGATACTGGTGTGTGTTTTTAAAAGCATTATTATTTCTGCTGTCTTTTGCATTTCTGTCTTTGTATTGATTATATACCACTACGTTATCATGGAATCCTGTTTTAACTTTTCTCAAAACTCAATTACAGATTGACATTGATTTAATCAGATGATATTTTTAATTATATTAAATCTAAATGAATTGATGCAACAATTTTAATTATACAATAATTTATTGGCACCGTCATATAAAAAAAGAATAATATAGAATCGTTTGAAATAATCGGTCGAAATTCTACTAACCTTCAACTGATTACCGTTGGAAAAAAAAAAGAAAAAGAAAAGAAAAAAACAATGGAGTTTTACTTATCTTTGGAGAGATTTGGCCTCCTCTTCTTGGCGCGAAAGTTAGTTTTGAATGAATAAAAAAATGAACCTCTCAATGAACCGGACTAAAAAGTAGACCTTGTTCTATTCCTGACTCTAATCTGTCTCTGTGCTGAATTTCATCCCATTCCGTTCAGCCGTTCAGGCGTGATGGAGTCGCAAACATCCATCCATCCAAACATTCACATTTACATTGTTAGTATAGATTCCCGATTGAATTGTCAAGGCCTGTCTATGAGAGCAAAAATGTTGAATCGAATAACTCAGTGTTATATATTGATATTAATTAAATTGTAAATTAATATCCAAATATGTCTTTGATTTTCGTTTCTACTCTAATAAACTCAACAAACAAACAAATAAAAAATGTATGCCGAATTCATCTGTAAGTATATATGAGAAAGGTGAGAACAAAATAGTGCTTGCATAAATGGATATTAATCACTTGAAATTATTGAAATTCACTTGACGAATCACTTGAAATTATTGAAATTCACTTGAAATTATTGCGATTATATTTTTACTATTATTTTAAACTGATTTCATCCAAATTTTCTCCACAGCTAAAATTTTCCAAGAAGTTTTGAACCGCTTCGTCATCAATACCGGAATGAACCGGTTGGGAGTGCCCGTGATCAGTGAAGACTCAGAATTCTTAGGTAAATATGGACGAAAAGTATTTTATACATACGACATATAGTCAGAATTTATTATTATACAACCTGTTAACCAGGGTCAAGTTTAGACCAAACACTCAACTATCTATAAATAAAAATGAATGTTTGTCTGTATGTCTCTTAGGCCTTCTTAAACCGTTCATCCGATGGCGATGAAACTGGGTCAGCTGATGGCTTACACCTATGGGAGGGTTATAGGCACAGTGCAGTCATCTAAATTTTTATTTAAAAAATGAATTTCAACCGCATTTACTTACCAAGGATCCCTCTCCAAATCCCTCGCCGAGAAGACAATAGATTCTGTAGAAATGCTAAATCCAAGTGAAAGGTTCATATTTTGAAGCTATGGTACGCAAATGTCGTGCAAGTCATTCTCAGAGGTAACAAGTTTATGACAGATGATGCGAGAGAGGTTTGGGGAGACCAACCCTGAGGGTTTTAAATTTTAATTAAATGTTACCGTTTTTCGCATTAACCACCAAAATTATTGTAGTACAAATCATTTTGTACCATCTTCATTTTCAAAAAATTATCTTTTCAACTCCATTAACGATTTTGTGATATAAACATATATTTTGAAAAAAACTATTTTAATCCCATTTTCTAGCATTAAATGCGAGAATTCTGAACGAATATCTGACGAATTACGAGACACAATAAATATATTCTTACATGACCATTCTGAAAGAACACCGAGCTGCACAATTCTAAAAAGAATACACAAATATAATATATTTAAATGCATATTTGTTCGTTTGTATTTGTCGTACCGTTCATCCTATCTCGACAAAACATTGCCAAATGATTGGTTGATTGCACTTAATAACATTTCTTTCGGCAGCAGCAACGCGCTGAGTACCAGCTAGTATTTTTAGAAAGCTTAATTATTATTTTTTACATCTTCCTGAGTCTTTTCTCACAAATTCTATGAATTCATTCATTATGTACATCAGTAATTTTCAATCAACCATCAACTAATTTTTAATTAATTATTTTAAAAAATATTTTATATTTTACAACAATGTATTTCTTAATTTATTTTATTATTATTAACTTATAATATTAACTTAACAACAAATATAAGTTTATTAATTTAACTTATTCGCGTAACAACAACTATATTATGTTTATTAACTTAACAACGACTATATGTTTATTAACAACTTATTAACTTAACAACAACTATGTGTTTATTAACTTAACAAGAACTATGTATTTATTAACTTATCTTATTAACTTAACAACTATATGTTTATTAACTTAACTTATTAACTACAACTTATTCTTATTGTTTCAACTTTGTTCCCCCCCCCTTTGTTAACTTTGAAAGTATGAAGTTACAACTTACTTTTCCCATAAAAAGCAGGTTTCTGCTTAAATAAATAAGTTTAATATACTTTTAATGTAAATTTAATATACTTTATAGGAAATCCTTTTTCCTTATAATAAACGTTTGACTTCATAAATATAATTAAAATGATGTAAAAATCGTTTTCATTTGAAAAGTCTACTATAGAAAAATTCCTTAATCATCCATCGTCTACAAATCAATGATATTACTAACTACAATCAGTACAGAAGAATTATGTCGAGCTTGCAATTATTAATTTAATGTTACAATTAAAGTGATCTTTTTTTTTTTTTTCTTTTCAGATTCTATGAAATCGCAAATGGCGAATTTTCTTATGGGAACCTGTAAGTAAAAACTTTTCAATTGTATTTATTTGCCTTCAAACCCAAACTGTTTAGGTTGGCTCTTATGGAGCAATTCTTCCTTCATATGATTACATTCTAAAGAAACTGAATTGTGAAATTCTTTGTACCATAAATTTATTTGACACCAGCTACTACCCGCGACTCTGTTCGCGTGGAAATTTTGATGTATATGTACGAAAAACTATCGAAGAATGACAAATCAAAAATAACTAAACCTAATCTGAAAACGATGCATTTAAAAGTATAAGCATATACGAAAAATACAGAACATACATGTAATTTAATAACAAAAACACACAACTGACGTAAAAGCAATCTATTTACATTGTATACCCAAAATAAAACAAAACAGCCAATCAAGTCCGATCAAATCCCTTTTATTTATGGATCGAGATCGAGACAGCCACAACAGTATTATACACGTAATTTTTAGACTTTTCATTTAAATGAAAACGCACTTGTCAACAATTACGCACGAGTTTTCTACAATAGTAGGCGTAATGCACGTTTGACTTTCCTACGCCAGCCGGGGTAACTCAATGCAGATCAGAATTTTTTTAATTTCCTTTATTCTGTTTTATTTCATTTAAAAGTACTTCAAAATGAATTCGAAAGATCGATTCATGAACAACATTTGATTTTAAATACGTCAAACACTAAGAAAGTAAACACAATCGGTTGAAATAATCGATCAAAATTCTGCTAACCCTAGCCGGATTACTGTCGGGAAAAAAAAAAAAAAAAAAAAAAAAACAGAGACTCATTCATCTTTTGAATAAGAAAAATAAATAAATAGAAAAATAAACTATAAATAAATTAATTAAATAAAAATAAATAAAAAAAATTTAAATAAATTAATAAATATAAATAAATAAACATGAACTATTAAGAATATCCGTAACGAAAAGCAAGACAAAGAGTTCTTTTTGCAATTTTTTTTTCTTATACTCACAGAATATTGTCCACTTTTAGCAGTGCTCGACTTTCTCTGCGCATACTTTGAAGAAAGGCAAATAATGAAGTCCATTTAAAGTTGGAAACTGGTCAAAAACATTTACACATGAAGTATTAAGAGGAATTACTTTATCTTAGACTATGACCGAGAAAGATTACTTTTTATTTTGTTGTAAAAAAAAAAAAAAAAAATATGCAGTGTGAAGATTAGTTCACATAGGAGATGTACTAAGATAAATTATTACTCCGTTTGGAAATCTTTGCTTTCGTTTATATAGCAATTATTACTGTTCGATAAATATCATAATCTGTTAACAGACGCTTAGCAGACGATTCATTTTCAGATATTTTATAACTGCCACAAATTTTATTTCTGTTCAAATATATTAAAAGTAAAAGCAAACGATTTTTCTCTTTGATAAACATATTTTATTAATATTATTTTGTATAATAACTTATAATCCATTGCAAACCTTTCGAAATCTGGCAATGGTTTGTAATTATGATGTGAAGTGAATAGAATAAACGAAACAGATGGAATTCTAAAACGTAGTCTTGTTTTGATTTATATATATATATATATATATATATATATATATATAATTTGAAGCTTAAGAAAATGGTTAGTTTTCTAGAAAATAAAGTATGGCTTTTTTTTATACAGTGAATCCCTTAGATGTGATCAGATGCATTCCATTTTGACACAAAACTCTATATGGATCGAGGTACTGTCCGTAAATTACGGGATACTACAAGAGAGATGCAAAAATGATTCAAAACGCTATATAGAACAGAGATTATTTATTTGACTTACAGCTTCTAAATTTGGCATGTAGTTATTTCTTCAATAATAATAATATAGCATTCATTAAGAAATGGATTTTATTTCATATCGCTCAAACGTTCATTCCAATTATGATCAATTTCAAAATAATTATTGTTTGTTCTACTTTAAATCAGTAAACATATGGCATTCGATGTTTTACTTATTCATTATAAAGGATTTAATTAAATACAAAAGACAACCAAAACAATTAGAAGTTAAAATTATATATATATAATTTATTTTGTCTCTTAGCTGTAGCTGCAGCGGCCGCAGCCAACATCATGAAAATGTGAAGTGCTGAATTACTTCTTAGGTAGGTACTTCTTTTAAGTTTCAGACCAATTTCTCAATTTGATCATAAATATGCTTTTAAGAGATGGATATTATAGACAACTTTTCTTTCACTTTCGGATTTTTTTTCTTTCTTTTATTAAAAATAAATACAAATGTACTGTGAATAATTAACAGGGAGTAACTTATCAGCAAGTTGACTCAAAAAGCTACAGATCAACTATGTGAAGAAATATTAACATGTCTGATGTGGATTTCCTTATTCATAAATTAACTTTTCCCGCCTTTTTATAAATATCACTGCCATCTTTGCCTTATAAAGGCGTCCGTCGATTCAGTCAGCTGGTAGACTTTTGGTATGTGCAACACTATTATTGTTCAGAACACTGTTGTAATTGTTAATCATGGTGGGGGCCCCCCAGTCATGGGGCCCGGGTGCATAGCCCCCCCCCCCAGATGGCCAATTAACGCAAGGCATTTCTTATAGAAGCTGTTAATGGTTCTAACTGTTTTAAAAGACAAGAAATCATAGCTTTCAAGTTTATACTTGCTAATAAATCAGTCTGTTTATTGGGATGTATAAGTTAATGCATTTCAAGTTAATGCTAATAAATCAGTCATTTACTAAAAACCACTAGATAATCACAACTGTTTATCTAGTGGTCAATCATTCTGATCAAAAGCAATATAGTTTCTATCTTTATATTTGAGATATAAATGCTTGACACTTTTAATTATGACTTTGTATTTTTTTAGGCTACCTGTTCATTTAGAAGAGTAGAAGACATGACAGATGAAAACAAATAAATTTATATCTCAATGATTTTCTTCTCAAATTTTGAACCATTTTGCTGTAATAATAAAATATCTTTGTAAAATCATTTCACAGTCTGAAATAATTTCCAAATTAAATGGCCATGAACCTCAGAAAAACTTTTTTTTTTTTTAATTCGTGCAGATGACGGTTAAAACATTATGTTCATGCAAGCATTCGAAACTAAAATTTCTTTTCCTAGAAATACAATGCTCTTAATATAATTCATGAACCAAACACAGAAATTCAATTTCTTCTTTCTTCAAATGTATGAAACAAAAGAAAAATGTAAAACTTAACAGAAAAAAGTAAGCTTAATAAAACTAATTTTATTAGGCAGTTCATTTTCAATCCATCAAGAACTGTTTGCATATTGCCGCATTGAAACGAAACGTTGCCGAGTCTGCATAGCTGAATGGTTGTGACGCTGGATTTATAGGCAGGAGATCCCGTGTTCAAATCCCAGTAGACTTGAAATTTGATTTTAAATTTATTTCGTGTTACAGAAGATTCTGAACCTTTCTTTCATTGACCAGATGAGAGCTCTGGACTGTCTGCAGAAAGGTATTCGGGAACTTTCCCTGCTTGTGTAAAAGCTGAAGATCGCTCAGTGACAGGGCTCTTAGTCCAGAGTTGAGCTAATCAATGGATTTCACTCTGCTTCCTGTGTCTTCTTGAGTTCTGTCTACGTGACAATACAAAGGAAAATTATTTTATCTTTAGTTTTCTAATTTATATTGAATGACAATGTCAAATGTTTTAAATCAAATCTCTTTATTTAAGTAAAATTCTGTTTTATAAAACTAGAATAAAATAATCAAAAAATATTTTAAAAATCGTGTACCATCATGTTCATTAACACTACGAAAGCGTGTCATTTCGACACATTTCAAATATTATAAGGAAAGTAACAAACCGAGTCTGCATTTTTATTTCATCTCTTGAACTGATTTTTATCCAACGTAAGAGGCAAATATTAGATTGCCTCTAAATTTGTTTTCAACTTTTCTGTTTGTTACACATGAGATCTCATAGGTCTGTCTAAGTATCCAACTTCAAAAACATAAAATCAACAAAACAAAGTTTGTTTTTTAACTCCAAAGCATTTGAAATCAAGTCCAGTAATCAGAATCAATGCTTAAAGTAAGATTTAAAAAACCGTTGGTTAAATTAACCTTGATATTTGAGAAATGAAATATAATAAATGGAAAACACACTGGTGTTATTTTAATATTATATACAAAATGCCAATTAGCCGCCGAGGAATTTTATTTGTTCCAGATGCAAACTTACAGTATTCATTCAGTATTTAAATATTTAAGACAAGCTAAGAATATGAATTTAAAAAACGCTTATGTCAAAAACTTTCATGCCGAGCCAGAAGTTAAAATTTAAGTAGCTGATAAGCATTCACCAAATTTAAATTTTTGGTAAATGGAGTGTCACAGGGATAATTATTTTATATTAGCTTGCCATATGCAGTCTATAATATACATGGCAAATAACACTAACCACTTCTTCAAAACTGGAAAATATCTTGTAAAATTTAATTACTGCAAATTATCAAGTGAAATTTCTAGACAAATTCTACCTATATTACAATTTTTTATAAAAAAATTTATTATTTCATGCTTAATCAGTGCTCAATTAAAAATAGTTAGTTCAAGTTTTAATGGATTGTGTGGTTAAGTGGCACTTGAGCCTACTTGATTATACCGCACCAGATGACGGTTAAAATAATTCTTAATAAAAAAAAATATGTCAAAGTAGAAGCTAATTGATAAAATTACATTGTTTGTAATGCAAAAAGACATTGCTAAAAGTAAAAAATGGCAGTAAGAGGTTATTAAATAAGATGGTAAAACCCAATTGCTTTTGAAAGTTTAAACTGAAATTGTGATGCCAAGATTATTTCTATTTATAAATTGTATTTAAAATTACAAAAAATATAAATTTAGTTTAAGATATATATTTTTTCTCTTAAATTTGATAAACAAGTTAGTTATTTCTTTAGAATGAAGCAGATTTCAAAAATATAGTTATAAAGAATCTCGATTTAAATTATTTCATGAATAAAAAGTGTTTAAAAATGCAGTAAAATTGCATGACCTTTGTAATATCTAGAACTTGTTATATATGAATCAACTAGGCATTTATTCATACTGCTTGAACTGATTAAATTTTTTTTTTCAAATGTTTTGAAATAAAAATAATCAAGACATTCTTAACAAAGGAAATGAAAACTGTAGGAATTAGAATAAAGGCCTTATCACACGGTGAAATTTCATCAGCACTTTTCTGTTCCTACCCTCAAAAACTGGTCAAGCAAGCTTCATAATCGACAACTTTTTCTAACCAGCTCGAAAATCTCCTCGGAAATATTGTCCGCAAACGAAATTCAACCAATCATGTGAAACTTGACTTGAAGTGACATCACTTAGGTTGACATTTGCTGACAGAAAATGCCTAAGATATTTTGCCGTGTGATAAGACCTTAAAAGTTTTTCATAACTATCATCGTCATTAAAATTGCCCTCAGTATCAGAATATGAATCGATGTTAAAATTTTTTTTTTCCCATGATTTCTTCAACAATGTCGTCAGTTTCCAAATACTCTTTTCAACGTACTCAATATGCCGGCAATGTTTTTCCCATCTCATATTTAGACGGCTTCCAATGCAAGACATTGCAAACTCAGGTTGCCGATCATTTCTTTCTTGTACATAATGTTCAATATCCATTCAAATTAATTCTATTTTGTGAAAGTTAGGTTGGTACGAAAGAACTCTCAAAAACATCCTGCTCTTTTAGAATTTTGTCAATGAAATTTTTTTCACCACTTGTATTTGCATTAATCAGTTCAAGTAGCTGATTTATCTTTTTTTCAACCAAGAACATATTTAATGTTTTTTAGGCACAGGATCTAGCATTTTTTTGTATAATCTGCAGTATCCATAACTATTACTGAATTCATTAGAATATTAGGTATTTTCTCAATTGCCCACTGTTAACTATCAATTCATCTGCCCATGATAATACCCAGCTTTGAATATTAATCCAGCATTTGGATTGAAATCAGATTATGATCGGACATGAACCACAATTGGACGATGATCTGAGCTATAGTTGATGGCAGCAAAATTTATTTCACCTATCCAACATTTTTTGAAGGAAAGATTGCCATCCAACCACGTTTCATCTACATAAACAATGTTCTTCTTTACATCTCAGGATTTTTGTTTCCCCAAGAAATCTCCAATGCTCGATTTTTCAATTAATATAATCTCTGGTTTCTGCAACATGAAAGTATTACCTTAGTTCCTTTCTTTCCCATTGAAAATTTATTTTCTTTCACCATGGGAAGCAATTGAGATAAAGATGGAACTTTGTTTGCATACAACTCATTTACAATATTCCAAAGAACACAGATCATTCACAAACTGCACAATAATGAACTTGGATCATCAGGACACTTTTGGCGTTTCCAGGGCATAAATAACTATCCATTTGTCTTCTTCTCTTCCTCTTTAGTTTGCTTAATTGTTCTAAGCGAAACACTGATAGCTGAAGCAGCATGTTTTTGACTTTGGTAAAGTGTTCAACACTAGCCTCATCTCCACAAAATTTAGTAACATTTCTCTTTCGAGTGAATGGTTTACCTTTTTAAACATTTTGCTACCAAGACAACAGTTTGATTTGAAAAAAGCATTGAATTTAAATATATACAATTCATTAATAACTAACTGGAATAAAAAAGTACAACAGCAGACAATAAAACAAAATAATAAAGAGTAAGCATTTGCCATTTGGTGCTTATTTAGGTTTGTCTCATTTGCATGTCTTACCCACTTTGAAAAGAATTTGATTACCAAGGCAGACAAAAGTACCATGTCCTAGTGAACACAGAGTATATATCAGACTATTCCACAGCTATTTCTGAAGGAAACTACTAGATCTAATATATATATATTTTTTAAGCAATTCCATCCATCTGCTGCAACTTCATTATTCTCACACTGAAAAAATGAGTGCTCCAATTGTTAAATCTAAATTATCACAATGAAAACTACTTTGTTTACTTTGAAAATGAGGCAATTTATTCAAACTTAAAATACTAAATGTACCCTAGTTAGTCTTACTTTTGATTCTGTATTTTATTCATTTTTTCAAAAGTGTAAATATCAGAAAGTTTCTATTATTTAAATGAATACAAAGAGCAAAAGGTCTAAATAAATTTGTATTTAAAGAGTACATATGTTGCCAGGCAAAATATAAATATGGGATAGTAATGGCTGAATTTTATTTTGCCTGGTAACATATGTACTCTTTAAATATAAATTTATTTACATTTTGATAAAATTCATAAATCTACGGAGCAAAACTTTACCAAGAAAAAATAAAAACATTGCTGTAGAATGACACTTCAAGCTGAAAGATTTATCTTCCATGGTGAAAGAAAAAACAGATCAACTAGCATAAATCTCTTTTAAAGACTCAATTTTTTTTAATGAGCTTTGAAAGAGAGAGTTATCATAAGGAAGCAAATTAAATGAAGAGAATTCAAAGGCAGTTAGTCCAAAAACATTTTAATGCAATTCTAATTACACATCATATCCATAAGATTGCAGAATTTTTCTTTGTGGTTCAATATGTTTGGCTACTTTCTGGATGGCCAACTGCTTCAGTTTCTAAATGGGAGGAAAAGAAATGAAATTAAAAAGATATAGGAATAAAGCCATCAATAAATTAATACAATACAATAAATAAAATTAACAAATTGTCTCCAAAATGATAATGCAAGTTAATTAGCAAGGAATATGAAAGTAATTTTCAGCCACAGGCACCACAAGTTGTTCATTAAAAAAGTAATTCAACAAAAAAATTTCCTGTATTTATAGCTAAGATTATCTTTTAAACTCAATATAAAAATATGATGTTAAGAGGTTAAAACCTCAGTTGGTAGTGCATGTTAAATTCATCAATAGTTTCTGAAAATATTTATCATCATAAGTAGGGCTCATAATTTCTATAAATTTAAATAAGATAATTAAGCATGCATTTATATGCAAGCCAAATAACACCTCATTTAAAATATATATATATCAACAAAAAATGCATGTTACAGTGATAACCAGAATTCATTTTAATTTACATATGAATTAGTGCCTTGGTAGTGGTTGCACATAATTTTACTAATATCGATAATAAATCCTTTTTTCACCCAACAAAATAATTTAAATATTTAAACTTGGCATTAAAAAAAGACTGAAGAATTCTTTCCCCCAACAATGAGAGTACCTCAGCTGGTAGTGCATGTTAAAATTCATCAAGATATTTATGACATATTATTATCATCACTGGTACAAATACTGAATTTTACATAATAATAATCGGCAAAATACTATGTTCATCAAGAGATGTTCAACAAATTCCTAGGAATTAATATTTACATCAAAAATGGTACAAGTAAAACTAAATATAAGCAGCTGATCACTAAGTACTGATTATATATGTCTCCCAATTTTTTTATGTGCTTCAGTTGGTAGTGCATGTTAAGATTCATCATGACAATTATGTAAATGATTTATCATCATAAGCACAAATATTTTCATTGAGAAATATTTTTTATACAATATATTAAGTTCTAGAAATACTAAAAAGTCATTAAACGACATTCTGAATAAAAAAGCAGATTTTTATATATTTCATAAATTAAAAATTTAGTACCTCAGCTGGTAGTGCATGTTAAAATTCATCATGACAATTATGACAAATGATTTTATCATCACCGGTACTATAACTCAACAAGTATCAATAAAAAGTTAAAATAAAAATCCCATTATGAGAAATTTAAATGAAAACTTAAAAATCAATTTCTACATATACATATCAAAAACAAAAATATTTTTAAAGATAAATTGCCCTGAAAATTCAAGTTGTCTCACATAATATATAAAACCAATAATACTTTTAAGTATCTCAAATAAGATATAATTGGTAATATTTTTCATAAAATACATAAAGAAAAATAATTGTTATGTTATGTAGAACTATAAAATTTATATATATATATATACACACACACACACACACACACTAATATTACAATCCTTACAATTCAGACACTTCAAATGATTACTATATTAAACCTGCAATAATATTAAAACTATTCTAATCTAATATTGCATAAAGAATCAGGATGAAAGAATTTTAATTAAAAGTTAACTTAAAGTACAGTACATATGCAACCACAGAAAAGAATGTAAAATTGTACACACCTCATCGCGCTTTTTCTTTCCATAGTATGCAGCAGCCTTCGCTTTCCTTTTTACTTCCAAGGTATTAATGACGTCCTGGTATTTCCAGCCCACTTCATGAGAGAGACGACTCAAAGAGCAATACTGAAAGAAAACCAAGTATAAATTGTATATAATTTTTTTTTTTTTAAAAAATAACATCTTATAAATTATCAAAAATGTTAGAAGAAAAAAAAAAGATGTAATATTCCTTTAATAAGTCTAGTTTTAAATTTTATCTCCATGCAAGTTCTTACATATTTAATAACACAATGCATAGTATTTATGCATATTTCATCTTTTAAACTATTCAAAATGTTATCTACTTCAGACCAATGCAATTTATTACAGAATAAATGAAGGATTCTTATATATAAGCAAAAAATACCCAAGTAAAAAAAAAAAAAAAAAAAAGACAATGAGCTTATAAATAAAAAAAAATTAGGTCAGCTCCTACCATTCTTTAATTTGTCAATTTAAAAAGTCAAAAGCAGCTCCTACCATTCTTTAATTTGTCAATTTAAAAAGTCAAAAGTAAAGTCAATTTATCCCACATCTACTCAAAAATACATATTTTGCAATATGCGAGATATCTAGTTAATAATTTCAACCAAACATGAATGTTGTGACGAGCGTTACATGGGCAATAATATTAAATGGGAATGGCAAAAAGTTATGAAACTGTCTGAAACTTACATTAGAGTAAAATTACAAAGAATTAACACTAACTTTACAAATTAAGATTAAAAGATAAAGCCCCAGTGGTTATTTTTACTATTACAATATTTTATTAATGCAGTATAATCTCAGCAATGCAACAGATTTCAAATCAAAAAACCACCAAATTAACAAAAGCTCCAAAATAATGAAGTTTATTAAAACATATTATGAACCAAAAAATTTGCAACACCCAAAATTTAAAAATTGGTCAATTTTCAAAATATTGCCCCAAATCTTTATATTTAATTTTGTTCAAAATTTTAATCTTTTACTTCAGATGTATTTACCTTTCAAATTATAGAAACTAGAAAAAAATACAAGTTTGTTATTTCATTTTTTTAAACTGACAATATAAATAATTTATGTAAAAAAAAAAAAAAAAAAAAGAGACAAAATTAAGGCTTGAAAATCATTGTTTAGAGCCCAACTTCACAGCAACTAGTCACTAAACAAAATTATTCACCTTAATGAAGTCCTAATTTCACTAATTTATTTTTCTATCTTCATTATTAAGGAGGTTACAAAAAAAAGGAAAATTTAAAGTTCTGTTTCGAACCCCTTTCAAATTGATGGCCCATCTATTAACTCATTCAAGATATTTAAATTTTTTTTTACAACAGTCTAAGCCAGTTAGAATCTAAACAAAATTTATCTTATTGACTATATAAACATTTGAAATGAGGGTAATTTTGTGCTCTAAGACTGATCAGTGAAAAACTGCAGAATTTTTTTCAGCCTTTGCCTGAGAATCATTGCAACAGGCAGTTTCCTTCCAAAGAACAAAACTTACTTTACGTCTTGGGTGCAACTTCAACACTCGGAGTGCAGCAGGCACAACCATCCTCTTCTTCTTGTCATATGGAGGTGGGATTCCCTCGAAGACTTTCAAACGCTCCAAAGCAGCGTCCCCACGTTTTGTCTTGTGAGGGAGCATGCCTCGCACTGTCCTCCAGAAAATCTTGCTGGGGGCTCTGAAGTGGAAGGGACCACGGGATGGGTTGATGTTGCATCGCTTGCGCAAGAAAGACAGATACTTCACTAAAAATAAATGCTCCTAGTTAGAATATTGCAAGAAACATTTTTTAAACAAACAAACAAAAGACAGTAACATTTCTTTGAAAAATTTCGTTATAATCACACTGTCATCAAAATAGCAAAAATCGAAAGAAATAAAATAATTTCATTACGATAAAATGACAACAATCTGAAACTACTAAACTATTTGAAAAGAACATATTATATTAGAGATATAAATTCTGGCTCATAAAATAAGCCTCTGCTAATTGTATTATATAGCAAATCAAATCTCTCTCATTGGCCCTAAGGATGGATTGAGACTTAGATGGGTCTAACCAAAAGAATCACACACTATATGATAAACGAATGTAATAAACTAGACAAACGCTATTACACGACTCATTACAGAGATGTATTTGCAGGAATAAATTCTGCATTAGCTGTTTACTTACGATACAAGCAGTGCCAAGTTGATATACCAAACACCACAAAATGAAAATATTATCAATATATTAAATTCTGTGACATAATCGTTCAATTACTAGTAATGAATTTACAAAGTTAATATAAAACTAAAACAATATTTTAAAGCTTACTACAAGCAAAAAAGAGGACAGGATGAAACTTAAGTAATCTTCTATAACTCAGAATAATTTTTCGAACATTTAACACAAACATTAATAGATAGCAGGCATTTGTCTACACTCAATGTTATTCAGGTGCAAATTACTACATCGTAGGTATCAAATAAAAATTTCTGTAAATGAAATGGTATATAATTTAATAACAATAAATTAAAAATAGCAAGTGAATCATCAATAAGTTTAATACTTCAAAAATTAAGTTTATGAATCTATACCACAAAATCAATTTTTTTCACACGATTAACAGAGAAAATGTGCCCTATATGGTCTTCCTACCCAGTCACTGTCCCAGAAGGACTATGAGTAGGGATGGAATATATATAGCTTCTGTTAGTAGCCATTACAGCCACAAACTTCTTTGCTTTATGATGCAGTGGAGTGGACTATGCTACACAAGATCAAGTAGCTCCATTACCACAAGTGAAGCAGGCTACAGACGTGAATCCGCTGCCTACAACACTATGACATCAATATTCAACATATCAAAGATATTTTGATGAGTAATGCATAAGCTTAACACAAGAAATGGCCAGAAAGTTAAAGTTCTTTCTGTACAACTATCAGAGAATTATCCTTAAATGAAAATTTATCAAACACAACAATCAAATCTGCAAAAAGGCAACAATAATAAGCATGAACATCCATATGTTAAAGGGTTCATCCACTTCCATCTCTGACAAGGCATAATTTCAACAAATTTCATAACTCCAAAATTTAAGAATTATTTTTTAGATGGCCTTGTCTCGAAGACAGAATTGGGATAGGAAATATAACTTTCATGCATAGCCTTTACTGTAACATACTTTGCTTACTAATACTGCAGAATGGACTACGATAAACAAATAGATTCAATACCACTAACAAGCAGGCTACAAAGGTTTTATTATTACAGTGTCGCATTATAATTACAAATTAACAGAAAATGAATGCGAGAAAAAAGTCATTAAAATTAACACAATTACATACACACAGAAACAATATCGGACACCTCAGTATCAATTATCAACATTTAACACCAGCATTAGTGGGTAGCAGGCATTTACCCATGCTTAGTGTCAATCAGACGCAAATTACTTCATCATTGGTGCTACTAGAGGAAAATATCTTATCAATAAAAGTTACAAAACACGTATTGTAATTACTGCACAAGTATACTCAGAAAGGTAAAAAGAAATCAGTTGAAGGCTGGCAAAAATGGATGTTCAAATTTGAAAATTTTCCCTACTACCTACCTAATCTAACAATAAGGCAGAATACCGCCATACCCCATCTTAAATGTTAAAACTAAATGAAATTAACTTCAAACTTATGCATTAATGTATAAATTTTAGTAAAACTGTACCCTATATGGTCTTCCTACCTAGTCACTGTCCCAGAAGGACTGTGAGTAGGGATGGAATATATATAGCTTCCGTTCACAGCCATTACAGCCACAAACTTCTTTGCTTTGCGATGCAGTGGAGAGGACTATGCTACACAAGTTCTAGTAGCTCCATTACCACTAGTGAAGCAGGCTACAGATGTGAATCCGCTGCCAGCAACACCATAACATCAATATTCAACATAGCAAAAGTGTTTTGATAAGTAATGCATAAGACAAACAATAGAAATAATCTGAAAAATAAAGTTCTTTCTGTATAACTATCAGAGAAGTTTCCTTAAATGAAAATTGATCAAGCATAACAATCACATCTCGTAACAATGCAGCCCCATTTCAAAAGATAAGCATATAGTATCTTCTAATAGCTGCTTTAGCGTTCACACTGCCAAACTGCAACATTAACAATATGCATATACATTCATATGTCAAAGAAATCAACCAGTATATTCCTCTGACAAGGAATAATTTCAACATGTTTCATAACCCCAAATTTTTAAAGAAAATAATCTAGCAAAAAATTATTCTTTACATAGCCTTATCTCAAAGACTAAGTAGGGATAGAAAATATATATAGCTATTATTGTTTTTTCTGTGTAACCTACTTTGCTTAGTAATGCAGAAGCATGGACTGCAATAAACGAATAGTTTCAATACCACAAACAAGAAGGTTACAAAGGTCTTATTACTAACACTACTATTACCCTGTTGCATTATAATCGTTAGAAGTTACAAATATAAATGAGGCATTTCTTCCAGCTGGTAAGCCTTGAAGCAGTGATTAATGTGAACAGAAACTGAACAGGCAGGGGGAATGTCATTTAAATTACCACTATTACATACGAACAGAAACAATATCAGGCACCTCAGCATGAATATAATAAACAAATAGCTTCAATACCACAAATAAGCAGACTACAAAGATCTTACTATTATAATGTTGCATTATAATTACACATTTATAACCGTTAGAGGATACAAATATAAACGAGACATTTTTTCCAGCTGGGAAACCAGTGGAAACTAGACAGGGAGGGGGGAGGTCATTAAAAGCAACTATTACAAATACACAGAAACCAAACCAGACACCTCGGAATCAATTATCAACATTTGACACCAGCATTAGTAGGTAGCAAGCATTTACCCATGCTTAGTGTCAATCAGATGCAAATTACTTCATCACTGGTGCCACTATAGGTAAATATCTTATCAAGAAAAGAAAAATCCTGAATTAACAAAATTCAAGTTGCAAAAAACGTTTCCACACATAGTACCAGAAATATATCACTCATGTATTACAAGAAAGGTAAAATAAACTTTTATTAAATGCATATTTTACTCCTAAATTTTATTTTTAATTGTAGCACCTGAAAATTTAGCTTATGCACAAGCATTCAGCTACAGTACGTCAGTGCATTTATCTAGCACTAGTTTACAAACCATAAATTTAACAAACAATTTACAGCTGTCAAACAGTGCAGAGAATACCTACACATATATTACCAGAAATATATTTTATCATACATGTATTACCAGAGAAGTGAAATGTCATCAGGCTAGTAAAAGTGAATGTTCAACATTAAAGTACAATACTGTGCAAATTAAGACAAACTCAATTTTTTATAAATTTTTTCATCTCTCAATTTCCTGTCTCAAGCCAGCTTTAACTTCATTTTCTTAAAAATGTTCAAAAAATTCAAAACAGCAAGGGATATTTTTGTTGGTGTTGGAAAATCTAATGTTTCCAAGATATTTAAACAGCAAATTAATTAGGGCAGATTCTCCAAAACAGAAGATTCAATATAAAGTAAACACAATACAATACTTCGGACACAAATTTCTAGAACAAAATAGTTAAGTGCATCCTAGCAAAACAATTAGAATTATTAGCTACTGATGCAAGCATATGATGAAAGCCTATTGAAGCAAGGAAATAAACAAGAACACCAGTCAAAAAAAAAGAAAAAGTTAACACTAGTAAAGAAGAGAAAATGTTTGTATTGAGGCAGGAGAAATCAATCCTGGACTGAGAAAGACTGGAATAAGGCTGTATTTGGTGACAAAACTTTTTTTTAGCGCAAAAGATCCAATCAACATTTGTCAGATGAAGTACTGAAGAACCATCAAGAACAACATCTTAAACAGTTAAGCACCCTCAGAAGATTTTTAGGAAGTATTTTACATTTGGAAGACTTGGCAGGGATGATTTTAATTTATAAACTTTAAAACTTTAACTTAAAAAATACATTTCAATACTGGAAGAAGAAATTATGCCTCTGATGCAAATGGTGTTGGTGTCTTTCAATAAGACCTTGCTCCATATTATAATTCCAAGCTGATAAAGAATTTTTTTTTTTTTTTTTTCCAAGAAAAGATATTAGTTTTGGATTGGCCTGGCATGTCTAGATTTAAATCCCTTAAAAGTTTATGAAGCTTTGTAAAACATTCAAATAAAATGAACCGCCCCCACTAAGGTGGGTTTGACAAGGCTTATTATTGTCCACAAACATTGCCCGCCTGCTGTTGTCCTGGTATTGTCCTTGTATTAACACTTGAGACAATGCTTGTTCCGACGGGACAATCATTTGCCATTGTCTTGCTGTGGTCACATGATTTTCTGAAAGTAGGCGGGATCTTCTACTGCGGACAATAATAAGCCTCGTCTGAACTCGCCTTAAGAGATATGATTGAGAATGTCATAAAAGTCTGATTACATGTTGAAGATGATAATATAAGTTATAAATTAGTGGAATCCATGCTAAAACATGTTCAGGATAAACATTAAAACTAGGACATACTTACTACTAGACTGCTATACCATACATGTAAGTCATCATATACTAATTAAAAAACATAGGTGGAACTTTTTGTTTGTCCCAATAAATTCGCTCAGTACAGTACTCTCCCATCTGACTCCAATTACCTAAGTATTACTACAACGCAAACTTCTATTCTACATGAAGCATTGAACTGAATGCGATTCTCTTCATAGACTATTACACATTAATGTTTAAAATTTTAGTAAAAGTGTGCCCTATATGGTCTTCCTACCCAGTCACTGTCCCAGAAGGACTGCGAGTAGGGATGGAATATATATAGCTTCCGTTTATAACCATTACGGCCACAAACTTCTTTGCTTTATGATGCAGTGGAGTGGACTATACTACACAAGATCAAGTAGCTCCATTACCACAAGTGAAGCAGACAACAAATGTGAATCCGCTGCCCGCAACACTATAACATCAATATTTGTTAATACAAAAAGAAAACAAGCAAGTTGATTTCTCGAGCAAAAACCAGACATAAAAAGGTTACAAAATGAAATGTTAACGAGCATGCTCAATTTTTCTCATCCTCCTTTTATGCTCAGACAGCCAAAAAGCAATTTCAATCACAAACAATACACCCCGTACGTCAGTGGGTTCAGCCATTTCTAGCTCTGACAAGGTGTACATTTCAGCATTTGTTGTCATCACTGCAAAATTTGTAATAAGAATTCAGTCAAAAATTATGCTTTATATGCTCTTCATACACAATCATTGTTTCAAAGACTACGAGTAAGCATGGTGTATATATATGTAGCTTTGGTTCATAACCATACAGCCACTAACTTCTTTGTTTTCTGATGCAGTGATGCTGCATAAGATCAAGTAGCTGCATCACTAGAAATGAAACAGGAGGCCGGCATTAAAGTGCTACCCAGAACACATTTACACCAGTTTATCACTTTTTAAAAACAGCTTAACAGGTTAGCACTATTAATTTTTAAACACTACTTAATTACATCAATCATTCACTGTGGCTTGAAAATCAAAACCAATTATTAACATTTAACATTAAAACAAGCATTTTATTGTTTTCTTGTGGTTTTAAATTTTGTGCAAATTTTTTTCCCAGCAATATGCTTTGATATTATGTTAATAATAGATCAAAGTTCTTTATTTTTAAAATTAAACTTACAATCTAAAAAGAAAAAAATTTAATTTTTTAAAAACTTCTTAAAAGGTTTTAACCTATTTATGCCTAAGGTTAAAAAATTAAATTTCTATGTGTTAGGTTAAAAAATATGATAAAAACAACTTTCATGTGAGAGGTTTTCCAAAATTAGAAGAGTAACATGGGTTAAATAACGGATCAAGCAGAGTAATTTTATATATTTAGTTTTGAATAAACTTTAGTGTAAAATCAATCTTAAAAGAATTTTTATAGCTACTAAAATTAATCAAGACTGGTCCAACATATAAATTTTTCAAATGGATTGGGACATTAAAAAAAAACAACCCATCATGAATGAATAACTATGTCAACCCTATGGCTAGAAATACAAATTTCACAATCAACAAACATAATGTACTAAAATTAGAATTCAGCATTAAATGGGGAAATCCTTATAATTGGTTGTTCAACAGATTGCTTGAAAATGATATATTACTGAGAAAAATGACCAAATATGCACTCGGCAAAAGCAGCTTCTATGATATTTGATCATCCGATACATCTTACAATGTTATTTCCAGGATATTTTTCCACTGACAACACATGAATGATTTTTCCAACGACAACATTGAATGCCCATGCATTTATCAAGCATAACCATCTTTTAATTGCACCTAAGTTTTTCAGGCTGGAACAAGTATGATATAGTACCTACTTTGGAATAACATTTCAACAATACACATTGTAAAAGAAATATTTAAAAAGCAATTATTACACATTCGACACATATTCTAGAATAGTTAAAACTTTTCTATTTTACCTTGTATTTCTTTTAAGAATTGCTGTACTTTTTCTTCTATGGAACATCTGGTAAACAAACCTTAATAGGTTTGTTTCCAATTTGTTTTATACAATGTACAGGGCTATGTTCTTAGGAAAACACCCTTTCCACCCAAATTTACACACTTTTAAGTTTTAAAAGATTAATCAGGTTATCCTTTTATAATTCAATTCTAAATTCTTTAAAAAATATCAAATATGCTCAATTATTACATTATATTCCAATAAAGATTAAATAGATAAAGGCACTTTGATTTTAGAGAACAAACATCTTTGACGAATACATTTAACACTGGCTATATCATTTATCACATAATCCATATTCTGTCCTTTAACAATGTAACTTCATTACATTTAAAAATGTATGCCAATGATAATACAAACACAATTCATATTTGAATAAAAAAGCTAGATGTCCAAGAAGTCACCAGATGTTCTTTTCAATTTCTAAATAGCTACATCAATTAAACCTTATGTTTAAAAAAATAATACAGACACAATCATAAGTGGATTTATAATTTTAAATTATATCTCAATATATACTTACATTTGCTTCTAAAAAAGCTTCCAGATATATTTATACCTTCACATCTTACAACGGTTACTTTTTGTCCTAAAATTAACAAATCGTAAAATTAGATAAAAGAAAATTCAGTTGAAAAGTTAAATAATTACAATACATAAAAGCATCAATATAATTTAATCAGTGAAGAAAGCAAATTTATAAAGAAACTGCTTTATATATTGAACATACTTTTAAAGCTAAAATTAGAATTCAGCAATTCTTAATATTATTCAATTTCTTAATTAACAGTACAGTCAATTTAAAAAGCAGAGTATACTTTACAAAACTTAAAACAAATTTTAAGTTATAAGACATTAACATGAAATAAATGTTAAATAATCTTAGGTAATTAGATTTTACACATTATTATTAAGATAGTTCTTTTTTCAAGCCATTAGTATAAACAAATTATAAGTAAGCTACAAATTTCAATTGATTTCCAGACAAATTCAATAACTTAATATCCAATGATACATTAAAAAAATAAGCAGCAATTTCAAAATCCATATTTAGCTAGAATAAAGAGAAAATATGAACATTACTTAAGTACATAAAAGCATTATACTTTAACCAAATTTTATTTTTAATTGTAGTACCTGAAAATTTAGCTTATGCATAAGCATTCAGCTACAGTACGCCAGTACATTAATCTAGCACTAGTTTACAAACCATAAATTTAGCAAACAATTTACAGCTGTCAAACCGTGCAGAATGAAAATGATCAATATTGCATCACTTAATTTTAAGTCATTCATCTTTTATGATAATTATTAACTCTGAAAATTGTTATTGCAATACACTAATTAAAATTATATTTTAAATCTGAGCATATGTTGCAGACAAATGGATTTACACTATTAGAACATTATATAAAACTGAGCTACATAAAATTAATAATTTCTTTTTACAAAGGTAAATCTAAAATATAGAAATAATAATAGGGATAGACACTAAACTATTAGCAACTTCAAATCTAATAACTTCTATTAAGAAATCTAATAAAACAATATCACTTTTGAATAAGTGCACAAAACAACATACACTTACCATTTAACAAAGTTTTAGCAGTTATTGCTGCTAATCGACCAAGGAGGTGTCCCCTGGCATCAATTATAATTGGCTAGATAAATAATTAAATACAATTACAATTAATATTGAAATTACTTTATCATCAATCTTTATATACAAAAATTATTGGTTTTATATTATACTTTCTGTAGAGAATTTATGTATAACCTTTTCAGTATATAAATTTTACAATTTAAATCCTCGATTTCGATTAGTTCAACATTCAGATTAGATCCGAATACTGTAACTAAATATTCATACAAAACGTAAACTAATTAAATTTAATCAAAGTTCAAATTTCTACCAGAAAATGAAAACATTTTCATTTATTCACTCAAACTGTAAATTTATTTCTAAAAATGGCGAAATTCGAATTTAGGCTTAATAAGCAGTGGCCATTTTTCTGTATTTGCGATGAGCAATTAAGAATTTATTTTTACAAAATTAACAAAAAGTATCGAATGAAATTATTAAAAGAGCAAAATAAAAGAATTATTTTACTGGAAAACAAATATGGTAGGCGCGAATTCTACTAACTGGAACAAGAAGAGTAACACCACGTGCACAATATGCTACGACTTTAAAAAATGTTTGAAATAACTCTTATTACAATTAATTTAAACACAGAAAAGAACATAAACAATATCATTTATGTTTTCAATTAAAATATAAACTTACTTTTTCTGAAAAGCCCGTCATTTTTTTACAACTTTTAGAAAGACGAGCTCACCCCGCCGCGATTCTTTGCCGTACACGCAGGAATGGCCAAACTGTTGCCACTGCTTGGACAAAAAAGAATAAAAGTTTTAGCCTGGAAGCAGAGGGTTTAAGAAATTCATTTATTTAATAATTATTTTATGAAAAATAATACATTAATGAATAAATATTATATAATATTAAGAAATTATAGTATTATAATTTTATTCTAGAAAAATTAAATTTATTCAGATATCGATTTTTAAATATGACGTTTGCACATCGATATCCATTTATATAGGCTACATCATCTTGATTATAATGATTATTTTAAATTGACTTGAATTGCTTAACATCTTACAGTGACATGAAAATGTTTTCCTTTGTTCCAATGAATAAAGACATCGGCCATTTCATCTAATCTTCATTAGGCAATCGATCGATTACCACTTAAGTAAAACTGCCAATGCATAGCAATCTAAAATTTGCAAAAACAATTCACTTTCAAATATTGCATAACATTCTAAAATTTGGAGAAACAATGTCATTTAATATTATTTTAGAATACTGAAACAGTACTATAATTGTAAAATAGATAGATTTTGTTGCACATAATAATATTAGGTTCCGATAGTCAGCAAAATAATTTTCTTGGTATTCACCAAATTAGCCCTCAAGGCTATAAACAGACTTAAAATTAATTTGAATTTTCTATTCGAAAATGAGAAAAGATATTATAGCTTTTAGAGCATTTCTAGATCATTTTTAAAAACTTAAATCTGCTATATTCTTGTTTAGTTTAGTTTAGTTGTATCAACTTCCTGTATTAAAGCAATATTAGGGCTATTTTGGGATTGGCCTTGTAATTTTAAAACTCTATCAAATGACTTAAGCAGGCATCCCCTCTCTAAACTTCCACGCAATACTAGTACTTAAATTTGTTATATTCTTATTTATCTTCTATTTTCATACTTGAACGCGGGAAAATGCAGTTTACGAGTCGCGTCTAAAAACAAGCTTCTGTACGACCAGTATGGATTTAATCATCTTAACTCACATTGTCTGTTCAAATCACTTGCCTCAAATATGCATGTTTTAAATATCTTGACATTGGCAAACAAGTGTGTGTGCGTGCGCGCTCGTGCATGTGTTTGGGTATGGGTGTAATTTCCCCATTTCAAATTTTTAATTATTAAGTTATCAGATAACAAAACTTTCAGATTTGTGTTCCTATATTGGGAACATGAATGCTTATGAAACGCTGCTAATATTTTGTATAGGAATAAAAAAAAAAAATCTGAACTGAAACGCAACTAATATTTTGTATAGGAATAAAAAATATGAATTAAAACGCAAGCTATTTTTACAGAAACGGGCATCAAGAATGGACTTCTGAGATGAAAAAAAATTAAAATTAAAAACCTTATAAGAACTTACAACATTAAACCTTCCAAAATATCCAAATCTAAGAAATTGGAAAGGCCGCGGCAGCCTGGTTGGCAGAGAGCCAGTCTCGAAACTGAAAGGTCCCGAGTTCTGCCCTTGTCTTGTCCAAAGACCGCCCGGTTGGCTAATGGCAGTTGGGTCACGTTAAATATGTCGCGACTGCAAAGTCCACCAAGTTCCCATAACAAAAAGATACCCTTGGGGGTACTGAATCAGGGATGAGTCGGTCTCTGATTCGGATATAAATTCTGACTTGCGGATGGATGAATGAGTTCGACCACCCCTTTAAAAGGGTTGTGTCGTGTGTGTTCGAGAAAAATCGAACTTTAACCTTAACGATGATCGTTCACAACGAAAGACGCACACTTCTGCATTCAGTCGAAAGAGCTCTGCTTGGCATGACCAAGAGGCATTAGACAACAACAACAAATTGGAATCGTATTTTATAAAACAAGCATTACACAGTTGCTTCTAACGCATGAGTTTACGAACGTAGCGAAAGAAAACAGGACCGCAATAAACAGTTTGCTAGATATAATCTCATTTCATTAAAATAAATTTTAATAATAATCTTATTAAATTTTACCATTTTGCCATGACAAAACTCCTATATTAATGAAATATTTGGTAAGGTTATCCCTAAAATTTGGCAAATTGTAAGGATTTTTTTAGAATTAAGATCAGAAATATTCTGAATAAGAAACAATTCATTTATTTTTGATTCATCAGTTTGAATATTTTCTTCATTCAAAGATCCTCGAGACAGGTAAGACGAAGCAAATTTTTTTTATTAACCAGCTAAGCAGACCACAAGAGGCTTTAACATTTTTGTCAGTGGTAGTGAATCGACGGTTAATTTTTTTCTTTTTAAAATGCGAAATCAACTAATTAAATTGCAAAAGCATATTCTATTATGCGTCTATCTTGACTTAGATGGTAATTAAATATTTTAATTCTTGTTTATCAATGGATGAATTTCATACGGTGTCAATTTAGGATGATTTCATGGGAAATGCAACATCCCCAAGAATGTATCTATCATTTCTAAATAAATAATAATGATCCGATTTTCATTCCACACACAACTCGGGAGTACTCCCAAATCTGAAACTGTGCTGTTGCATCCAAAATAGATGCATAGAAAAGTATACTCACAATTAGTTAATGTTAATATAATCGTGCTTATTGCCCCTTGTAATTAAAAATAACGATCTACAGTGAGGAGGTAACTGTATCAGTTTTCCTCAAATGTTCCAAAGCAGTTTGGGGATAACACTAGACATAGAAACCTTGCATGATTGCAGCTTATTATTTTGCAGTATAAGGCGTCTGTAACAAAATTTATATAAATAAAAATGAATGTTTGTCTGTATGTCTCTTATGCCTACCGAAACCACTCATCCGATTGCAATGAAACTTGATCAATTTATTGTTTACACCTACGGGATAGTTATAGGGATAGTGCAAACATCTAAAATTAAAAAAAAAAAAAAAAAAAAAATTGAATCCCAATCGCATCTACTTTCCAAGGACTAATCACCAAGTAACTCGCCAAGGGGACTATAGATTTTGTTGAAATGCTACATACAAGTTAAAGGTTAATATTTTGTAGCTATAGTACGCAGAGTTACAAAATATTAACCAGTTCTCAGAGGTAAATATTTCATTAGAGATTATGCGAGAAAGTTTTGGGATTTTTAAAATTTTAATTAAACTTTAGCATTTTTCGCAAACTACCAAAAATATTATAAAACAATTTTGCACCATCTTAATTTTCAAAAATTGTCTTTTCAACTATATTAACGATTTTGTGGTATAAATATATTCTCTATGTTGAATCAGCTTTAAAAAAATATTTTAGTCATTTTCTAACATTAAACATGAGGAATACGAATGAATAGCAAACGAATCACGAGATACAATAAACCGTTTCTTTCATTACCATTCCGAAAGAACACTAAGCTTTGCTATTCTAAAAGAATACATAAATCTAATATATAAAAATGAATATTTGTTTGCAGAATAGAGCGATAAAAATAGAATAAATATTTTTTATACTACTTTCTTATATATCCTTCCATTTCAGTGAATGTATTCATTGCCAAAAAGGAAATAAATATTCTTAATGAGACAAGATGACTATTTAAATTTCAAACGATATTTCTAAGATTATTTCTTCTGCGGCACAAGGTAACAGCTAGTTGTTTATAAAAAAGGAATAAATATCAGTTACTAGGAATACTATATGGGAAGATTTCAGCTGCATTTAAACCTCAATTCCTAAGTGATAATATCGATATGTGAGTATTGTATAGTAAAATAATGTAATAGCATAAATATAAACATCTAAATTTCCTCTTAAATTTTGTTCAGAATCGAATGATTAGGCTAAAAAAATATAAAATTCTAATTAATCAATCTATGATGTATTAACATTGCTTTTATATTCACTTATTATTCTATCAAATAGATCATTGTAATAATATTGTACCAATAACTATGTAATTGCAATATATAAATATGTTTCCAGAGCAAGAATTGATTAAAAATGCTTGCTGATCTGATAAGCACAAAGAAAATACGCTACTAAAATTAAAATTAAAATTAATAAGCTTAAACTGTACTAAATTTTAGAAGCAACAACATCATATAATAAAACTAAATTTCTTAGCTAAAAATAATTATTCTATAACCACATAATTTATTATTTATACATTAATGATCCAAAACCTAAAAGATTAAATCGCAGTTCTTTTGAAACGCAATATTATTTTTTTATCGAAAAATAAGAGTATTTTTTTTCCTTAAATGCTTCTAAATAGCGAAATTCCTATCTTTGTACCTTATTAATCGAACCAATATATACATCGAGAAGATATTAAGAATTTATGTCTGAAATTTAAATTTGGGAAAATTAATAAAGTTAAGGACATATTTTGTGACTTTTTCTGTTTTGCTTTGTAATTTCGTCATCAAGGATATTCAAAGGCTACTAGAACGACTTTTTAAAAAGAAATTTAATAAAAATATTTTATACAGTGAAAATTTTCATTAGTTTAATTTTATTATTTAAAATTCAAAGTAAACACAATGCAAATGAATTATGTTTAAAAATTTTTTTCCTTTTGAAAAAACTTTATTTATTTATTGCCATATTTGCCGGTTTTATCAAACATTTTTATCTACAAAGATTTCAGTTATGTCTATTAAAAAAAATAAGCAAATCAAACGAATGAATTAAATCTATAAAATTAAATATGTAAGGTACGTGTTGTAATCATAGCATTATCGTTCTTAAAAATAGAAAAATTTTAATACAAGCTTTGAAAAAAAATGAAACCTTTCCTTCCATCAATTTAATTAACTTCTCAATTTGTATTTCAACAAAAATACTACAAAAAAAAGATATTTAAGTTATCCGACTACGTTTATCGGAAAATTTCTGAAAAATTGGAATTTTTAAAATTTATTTAAAACTATGGTTGTTAGATGCATCGTCAATTATAATACAAAATACTATTAATACAACAAAATTATTTGAAAGTATAATATATTTTCGGAAATAAGAAAATTTGTCATAAATTTTAATTAAATTTAAGCATTTTCCTTACATAAAATTGTTATTCAGCAATCCTATTTCCCTTTGTGCACAAGTTTATAGAATATAATGACGAATGAAACAAACCTAAATCTAAGAAAAAATTTGAGAAATAAAGTTATTGATAAATTATACGTATATATGCATTTTTTTTCATAAATTTACAACGAAAATTTATCTATACTTATAATAAAGCTCAATGTGTGTGTGTGTGCGTGTGTGTGTGTGTTGGCACTCTACAGGCCAGACAGTTGGACCTACAGCTACCAAATTTGGTACATGTATACCTTGGAGGTCCGGAATGTGCACCTCGGAGCCCTTTTTTCGAATTTTTAATTAGAATTTGAATTAATTAAAATTTAAGCGAAATTTCGACGTTTTTCCGCTATAACTTCCGAAAATATTATTGCACATGTATGATTTTTATATCAATTTAAAGATAAAAAAATTAGCTTTCTAACGATATCAGTGTTTTTGATTTATAATATACACGTCTATTTTTAACGAATTTTTAAAGAAATATTTTAACCATGTTTTTTATCACGTGACTGGATAAAATAAAATAATGCCGGAAGTTCAAATAAAAAAAATTATCATCGCAAAATAAATCTACAGAAATGCAACTTTCAGCACGTGACTGGATGAAATAAAAGAAATATAAAATGTGATATTTTCTTTGAAAAATAAATGCAAAGCAAAGGTTTCTACAATCGTTTGCAATATCTATATCATTAACTCAATAAATCTTCTTTATTTACGGTAAACCTGATTGAATTTAGACAGGAAATGCATTGAAATCCCGACTTAATGGCATATTTATGTAATCGTTTGCAATATCTGTATCATTAATTTAATACTTTTTTTCCCTTTCTCGCTTTCTTTAAAAAAACATATTTAATATTTTGGCAACGTCATCGAAATTTTTTTTAAATATTTTGGAAGCATAACCGATGGTTCAAACTGACTGATTTATAAAATTAAAGAATATTATTAGGAAAAGGTGTACTTTTAGAACTTTCCGTCTATCATCTTAAAGAAAATATTTATTTCAGGACAATACATGCCCGGAATTACTTCAAGGCTAATGAATATGTGATTTAATTGAAAATTTTAGAACGAATTACTCATGGCGAACCAGCTGGTCGCCAAAGGCGGCTAGTGGAAAATATTTACATTTTTTCCATAAATTTTCTTGCTGTTTAGTTTTAAGAAAAGAACCATCGGTAATTCTTCTAAAAAAGCCTATAAATGAAAAAAAATAATTCGCCAACAACAAAAATTTTGGTTCACTTCATGTCCCATATTATTTAAAACACGCAGAAATTTTTACGTAAATGCCTCTGTTAGTTTTTGAGTTATCATGTGAGCGGTGGGGAATTTTTAATAAAATTGAAGTTTTGAGAAAATGGGAGCCAAAGACATATTTTAACTGAAAAAAAATAGGTGACCCTGTATGACAGGTGAGGCCTTCATTTTTCTAGAAAAAATGAACCGTTTTGGAAAGAGGAAAGTCTGAGCTACCAAAAATAACAATATTAAAAAACACCACCAATGTGGTTGATAACCAGTGTTTTTAGCGTAGTCGGATACCTTAATACTATCTAAATAATTACAAAATAATGTTGACAGAATAACGTTTATTGTATTGTGTAGTATAAAGCGGAGAAGTAAGAAATAAACAAGAGAAGTTTAGATACTCAGAAATTAATCTTGAAGGGCTTCCCAAAGACAATTTTTAAAGATTTATTACGTTTTTAACGCTTTATTTACCGAATGATGTTGCCATCCATTTTTCGACTTCATTTTTGCACCCGTTGTTTCGTTTCCTTCGCAGAATCATCCCAGGGAACCCAAGCAAAAAATGCAATCAACAGAAATACCTTAATTGATTTAATTATTAATTACATATTTTTAATTCATACTTTTAATTTAACTTCCTGTTATTTGGGTTACATTCTTTAGAATACCATCAGCAAAGATAGTCATGTAGTAAAGATATAAGCTAGATTTAAAGGATACTTTCGAGTACCATCAGTTAAATAAAGGGTTAAACCCAGAAATCTACAAATGAAACGAGGCCAAAAATAAATATTATATCCGGTGCACATAAAGAAAATATACTACACTGAAGTCAGCAATATTACAAAAATATTGTAATAATTACTTATAGCATTTACTGTTGCTTGATTTAAAAATTCAAGATACAGCTCGTTCAGTCGATGCTAAAGAATAAAAATAAGCTTAATTTCAACATGCTTATTAAAAGTTTCATTTTTTAAAAATTGATTTTTAGAAAAAAAAATTTAAAGTAGAAATTCACAGTATTAAAGTTAGTTATAATTCACTCAAGGTTATTTTTGAAATATTAACCCACTTATGCCTAAGGTTAAAAAACAGAAGTTTTTGCATGAAATTTCTATTTGTTAGGTAAAAAAAAATAATAAAAATAACTTTTATGTGAGGGGTGTTGCAAACCCACGTGGTATCGTAAGTATGTACATGCATGTAAAAAATTTTTGTTATGTTTTGTATGTGTGCGCGTGCAATATGGTTTGGTTTTCATGACGGTAGCTTCTAGAATGGCTTACCGAATATATCTTGTCTCGGAATATAATTAGAAATGATATTTTTACTCGGATTCATTGGTCACATGTCTTTATCTAAAATATGTACGTTGTTAAATCGTGCTAAGTTTGCTGTTAAAAATAAACTGTTTAAAAAGACAACCAGCTCGTCATTCCTTGGAATCTCGTATATTTTAACTAGGTGATATACCATCATTTATTATTTTTAAGGGGTGTTTCAAAAATGGAACAATAGGCATAAATGGCTTAAGGTATCCAACTACGTTCGACGAAAAATTTTGAAAAATTGGATTTTTAAAAGATTATTTAAAAACCATGGCTTTTAAATGTATTGTCAATTATAATATAAAACACTATAAATACATTTTTTTTGAAAATATATTTTGAAATAAAAGAAAATTGGCAGTAAATTTTAATGAAATTTCACCAAAAACGGTTAATATTCTACACAAAATCGTAATGCAGTCATCCTATTTTTCTTTGTACACAAGTTATAGAATGTAATGAGCCAACATCTAAAAAAAATTTAGGGATGCAAAGAATTTGTAGGTAAAAATATAAACATGTATACATTTTCACCATAAATTCACGCTTTATTTGTTCTAAAAACACTTGTAAATGAAGAAGTATTTCACCAACACTAAAACTTTTGGTTCATTTCATTGCCCACATTATTTAAAACACACGCTGAAGTTTCTATATAAATGCGTCTGTTAAGTTTTGAGGTATTGTGTTAACGGCGGAGAATTTAAAAGAAAATTAAAACTTTGAGAAAATAGAAGTGAAAGGCCAATTTTAGTTGAAAAAGTAGGCGACTCTGGATGAAAATCAGGTCTTCTTTTTCCTAGAAAAGACAAACGGAAGAAGAAAGTCTAAACTACAAGAAATAACAATGAAAAAAAATTCGCCTATGTGGTCGAAAACTAGTGTTTTTAGCGTAGTCGGATACCTTAAAGTCCATTCCAATACAGTAAAAGCTCCTTATTCGCGCTTCCTTCATTTGCGTTTTCACTATTCGCGGATTAAAAAAATGTGACCCAATTCCTGTGTTCGAGGCTAAAAATTTCTTTATTCGCGGATCGAATAAATACATGCATAAATAATAATAAAAGGATTCCAATCGGTATCCAACCCAATATCCTTTGTAAAGGCCGTCAAATGGACTTATAAAAAAGTAAAATAGATCTTATTACAACTTTGTTGTTCAATATAAACTGCAAACAAAGCCGAAATCACGAATGGAATAGGACGAGATGGGTTCGAACAGATAGAATCAAGTGACATTCAGGAATGGCTTGAATCGCAAGATGAAGAACCGAATGTAGGAAATGTTCAATTCACAGCCCATGGAAAAAGAGGCTTCTACAAGCACTGGAAACGTGACATTTCATTTGAAAAATCTTGGTGAAGGTTTAAGAATGGCAAATGAGCTTTGCGATTTCTTTATGAACATTGATCCGTCTATGGAACGAAGTCTTAGTTTTAAGAGGCAAATGGCTAACGCAACTGCTGCATATCAGTTTGAATGGAAGGAGCTTTTAAAAACTGCCAAACAAGAGAAAATGACAAAATTCTTTAAACCATTGTTTAAGCTTTAAGATAATGAATCCAAATGTTCAAAAACTTCAATTATATATATATATATATATATATATATATATATATATATATATATATAATTATTATTATTTTGTCACCTCGGAACGTACGTATCCCCTATAATCTCATATAAATGACCGTTCCGTATTCACGGCATATTTATGGAACATATACCTCGCGAATAAAGAGCTTTTACTGTACCCATTTGTACCACTACATATGCATACGATCAGTGTATGAATCAAAAAAATGTATGTAGGTCAATATGCATATGATAAGCCCTTTTGTTCAAGATTAGCAGAAAGCAGAGTTTTAAGAAAATCACCATCTGTCCGATAAAATAAAAACGTGAGAGATTACGAACCGTTAAGCAGACTCAATGAATAAAATAGAACAAAAAATAAGTGGTGATAAAACGATTTTTTTTAATAATTGCATTTATTTAATCCACCATTTTTATTATATTCTGAAGAAATTTCATTCTAATCACCCAAAATGTGCAGATGAATGCATGCAATTGATTGATTTTAAAATCTGTCAAAAACGAATGTTTGTCTGCATGTCTCTCATGCGCTGCCGCTCATCCGATAGCGAGGACACTTCGAATACTTACTAATTGCACTTACGGGAGGGTTATAGGCAGAGTACAATGATGTAATCCATATAAATAAAAATGAATGTCTGTCTGTATGTCTCATGCTATTCTGTACCGCTTATCCGATTGCAATGAGACTTTGAATACTTACACTTGTTTCTGTTGAATGTTTCCAACCCTTAAATCTTGAATAATAAATTTAATAAAATAGAATTATTATTATTTATGCTTCTCCTTTGTGTATTCTTCAATTGCAATGAATCTATTAATTTCAGATGCGAAAATAAATATTATTCTTCCTATCATTCCTTAATGAAACAAGATAACTATTTCCAATTCCAAGTGATGTTTCCAAGATTATTTCTTCTACGACAGCAACGAGCCGGGAACCAGCTAGACATCATACACAAAAATCAAGTAATCGCTTATTTTTTTGAAAATAAGACTTAAGTGCAGTTAAAAGATTGATGTTATTTTATCACCGAATTGCAAATTATAATTTAAAAATTGAATAAATCGGGTAACAAAAATGAGTTCAGTATTAGAAAAAATAAAATTAATTGAATGGGTTTATTCTTTAAAAACTTTTTTCTCCTGTCGTCAACGTTCAACCCTATTTGTGTTACTATACATATATCACGTAATGTGCTTGTCTTCTTCTTTACTATCCAGCAAGCTATATTAATGGCCCCAAGTTACTAAGAGTATTTCTTGAACACAATAAGATTTACTATTGGCATTTTTTGGAATGTCTTGCATGGGTAGATGTCGTTATGATGGATCTTCTCGTCAAAACAATTTCAAATTATTTCCAATTTCAGAAAAACCCGTCTGTTTCCCGATCATATACTACGAAAATATAATATATGCTTGTGGCGGAATGTAGATTATTATGATCTGTGCTGGAAGCAACAGGACTTGTGTTTTCAGGAGCATTTCTTTTATAACCCCATTCACACACGGAACAAGCGCAAAGGCAAGACATTCAAGCCTCGCAGCTTAACAGTACAGTGTCGCATCTCCTTCTGATTACCCTCTCAATGCATTATGGGATGGCATGTAGGATAGCCTATCAGGCATCACCGTCTAGTATCCAAAAGAAAGATAAGAGATATGCAACTGCTACATCCTCCCCCTACATCACCTAAGACAATCTCGGCGAGGTGGTGGGATAATTTGGCGTTCTTTCTGGATTGTCACTAGCAATAGAAGGTTGTTTGGAGTTTGTTTGTGAGGTCAACCTCTTTTCCTTAAAGGCATCACAGGAGATGTGTTACAGTTTGAAAAGCTGTAAGAACTGATGCATGGCATACAGCCAAAGGTTGATCAGGTTTGTCACAACTAGCTATTAAGAAAGATGAAGGTCATTTCTGGGACAGAATGATATGTGCTCCCTCGTTCCTCCACATAAACTTTGAAGTTTTGCTTTGGTTTGCTTTGTGGTGACATCTCAATAAGCCAGTAACAGCCAATAGACATTGGCGTACGCTTTTGCCGAATTGTCAAATTACTGGACTTCAAACCCGAACATCGCAGGTTTGATCCGTCTCCACAGCTTTACTTAACAGGTGAAACTTTATCCAACTAAATCATCAGATTTATAGTTAGGTTTACGCGATTTAAATGCGCGATGCATAATGGGATGGCATATGGGGTAGCCTTCTCAGGAATCGCCATCTAGTATCCAAAAGAGAAAATAAGAATTATGCACCTGTTAAAATGGAAATAAAATCGTATTTACTTGCCATTTTTGTTCAACTACGAATCTCGTGCGCTCATATCGATAGATGAGGAAAGAACAAAGAAACCAATGCTGGCTTGCATGAACAGAAAATGTATTGAAAGAAGAACCAAAAATATAATTAAAATCAAATTGTCATTTTAGGCCAACTTTCTGAAAACCGCCGTGGCATTCAACGTGTTAATATCGCTGATAGAAATCGCAATCAATGTGGTTGTTACTGATTCCTCCCCATTAACTCTTCTCACACCTACTGATAGGAGCTGTCTGCTTTGTGTTTACAAAAACAGGAAGAGAGCCTCTGCCCAAACGATAATGGGCACCTCTCATCCACCTGCATGTTTATTTTCATTTACCTTCCAAGGCATCTTCCATCAATCCCCGATAACTCCCTTTTAAGATATCTCGAAGCAAGAGTTATCATCTTAATGGATTGATAAGTTCAAAGCAGGTGTTATAAAAACTTCCGACCAGCGGAATTGAATCTCTTGTCTCAAAACAGGATTCTATTCCGAAGTATGGAGCGGATCAGTCCAGGAGTCTTGTGTCTCGTCACCGTCTCTGTCCTGTTGGGGGCGGTGAAGTCAGATATCGCGAAGAGAGATGGTAACTTACTTATAGTCGAATTCCTTTATATATATATAAATGCTTTTATTTCTTTACGTATTTCATAACTGTTAAAATTACAGTTTTCAAATTCTTGATAATATACTATTTTCATTTTTTTAGAATTTAATTATTTGTTACAGTTTTCAAATTTTTGATAATACTGTACTATTTTCATTTTTTCTAGAACAATTATTTGTTACAATTTTGAAATTCTTGATAATAATATACTATTTTCATTTTTTTAGTACTTAATTATTTGTTAACAAATTTATTCAATTAAATTTTGAGTCTATAATAAATGATTGATTATTAACCGGTAGTGAATTTGTAATAAAAATTTATTTCAAGGTTTAATGATATTCATAACTATAAATAATAAATCAATGATTAAAAAGAAAATATGTAAAGACAAAAAAAATCTGATTCAAGTGCATTAATGCCAGAGTATTTTGAAAAATAATTTTTAATTAAATTACTTCCCAGAAAATTAATAATTATTATTGTGAACTATTTATGTAAAAATAATAAATATTTGAATAAAATGCTCCTCATAACAACAAATATAAATTTAAATGTTTCCTCCAAAGATGGATACAATCAGTTATTATTTTTCAGTTCAGCGATTGCCTTTTTCATTGTTTACATAATTCATTTCTTATGACTTACTGTAGCGAGAATTATTTCTCAAGGATATTTTCCAATTTCTTAATTTATTAATTTAATCCCAACATTTCTTTTATTCAACTTTCCTATCATTTATGTTTTCAAATCAAAATTCAGCCCTAGAAATCAGTTCAATTTAATACTTGGAATATTATTAAGATTTTACTTTTTCATACATCATTTTATATGTATCAATTTCGGTCATGTATTAAAACAGTCTTGTGTCTTTACGTAGGTAAGTGATGTTCAGCGTGTGTTTTAAATAATGAAATGAACCGAAAGTTTTATTGCTAGTGAAATGTCTTTTCATTTATAGGTGATTTTAGAAGAGTTTAGTTGCAAATTTAATGGAAAAATGCCTATATACGTACATTTTTATCCATCACTTCTCTGTATCTTAAAATGTTTCTTAGATTTGGGTTGAATTCATTCATTATTATATTCTATAACTTATGTACAGTGAAAAATAGGATTGCTGCATTACAATTTTGCTTAGAGTGTAAACCATTTTGGTTCAATTTCATTAAAATTTACTACAAATTTACCTATTTCTTAAAATATATTTTGAAATCATTTTATTGTATTTACAGTATTTGTATTATAATTGACAATACATCTAAAAACTATAGTTTTAAATAGTTTTTAAAGGAACCAATTTTTCAAAAATTTTCCTTCGTACGTAGTTTGATAACTTAATGTTGAAAATTTACATAAACGTACTCAATTTCATGCAAATTTAATGTAATGAATTAAATATTAGTAAGATTCATCTATTTCTTTACTGTAAAACACTGATCGGCCATCTGATAATTCCTTAGGAAATTTTTAAAGAGGAGTTTGTTAGCTGCTGAGTGGAAGAGAATTCTGTTAAGGCCTTATCACTCGGCAAAATATCGTCCGCACTTTTCGTCAGCTAACGATAACGTCACTTGTGTGACGCCATTATCAAAGTTTCACATGATTGGTTGAATTTCGTTTGCAGACAATATACGAGTGAACTAAGTATCCCAGTTTGAACATTTAGATAAAGTAATCAATCCAGAAACAAAGAAATGTATGAACTTTATCTACGGAATTTGTTGAACCTTTATAATAAATATACATTGTATTTAGCGAGCGCTAATACTGCTACTACTAAAACACAAATGAACTGAGGAACTGTAGAATAAATATTATTAAAATTGAAACAATTACAGCCAAGGAATCAAAATTAATAAATAATCCAGCCTGAGGACTTTCTCTAGGGTCACCTTCAGACAGGGATTCAAACCAGGGATTTTTTCTGTGAAGGGTCTGACTTTCGTCAAGAAATTGTTCTCTCGTGACCCGAAAATCCCAGAATATTGAGGTTTCGGAGTTAATATAAGTATCACAAAAGAAAAAAACCCACAACATTTATATAATAGTAAGTCAAAAAAAGCGCAGCAAACCAGAAAAACATGAAACCATAAAGTGAACTTCGTCGATATAAGAAAGTAGAAAGACTACCAACTAAATTAAAATCTTACATATCATATATTGTAATATAGACTTTATAAAATAAGTCAAATCAATATCCAACCGAAAAAATCACAGTAATCCCTGGTTTAAATCTGTGTTTGGGGGTGACCCTTGAGAAAGTCCTCAGGCCAGATTCTCTATTAATTTTGATTCCTTGGATGTAATTGTTTCACTTTTACTAATATTTATTCTAAAGTTGTTTAGATAAAGTAATGATAGAATTTCTTACATAACATCAATTTTTCTTCCAGTCGAGAGTTTCTTCACGAGAGAGAAGTGCATTGACGGCCTGGGGTGCTTCAGCGCCGCCGCGCCCTTCTTCAACTTCTTGGAGAGGCCCATAAGCCTGCTGCCGGACGACAGAGAGAGCATTGACACCAGGTTCGCCCTCTACACCAGGGACTTCCCCCGGGTACCCATGAACTTCAGCAACCTCGACCGCAGTCTGGACTACTTGGATCGCAGTGGGTTCAACCCCCACATCAGCACCAAGTTCATTGTGCCGGGTTACATGAGCAAAGTGGCTCCTCACTGGAAAATGGTAAGCCCCTCATACTGACCTACCGTCACGAGAAATCTCCTGAACAGGGTTTCCCATCCATTTCCAAATCTGACCTTCAAAAGGCTCATTTCCTTCGGCTTTGTTTTATCCAATATTAAAATCCCTAACCCTATTTCAAACAATAAATGTCAGAAGTTTGGACAATAGTCACAGGGATGAATACAACTGGAGCGTCTTTACGTACTGATGACACTGTTGAAATAAACAGAGGGTTAGAGTTCACTTATAATCCAAATAATATCTGGACATGGGAGATTTCCTGCCTATTTCCAAAGATTTGAAAGAACGCAGGAAAATAAATGCATTCGTGGAGAAACGGGTTAGGTTTACCACTATCTAATGGAATGTATGGAGACCTCAGAGTGAAGGAAAGACCTGAAGATGGTCAATAAGGATTCAAGTACAGTACTGATGGTACCGGGTCATCTCATAAGCCTGAAGGACATGATGTCAAAGATGGGCAGTTTCAATCCAACGGTCTGAGAATGTGCGGGTGGGGGGAGAGACAGCTATTGACCACCCCACAAAGAATGTTAGTTTGACTGATCAGTCAACGTAAGGTTGGACAATACTTATTCAGCAATCGACCGCAACACATCCTGCCGATATTTCTACTTTCAGTGGTGGCGGGTTGGTCGGCTGTAGACAAGAAGAAGAAGGTTATAGTTGCAGGGGCATGAAGCGGTGTGGGTGAACATGGTTCTCGTACGTAGACGAGTCTTAAGGTGGGGCTAACTATTACGCACAATCGTTGCCTCTCTGCTGTTGTCCCTGTATTGTCCTCGTGTGAGCAGTTATGACAACGTCGCTGGAACAATTGACAATGTTTGTCCCGCCGCGACATTTATTTGCTATTATCTCGTTGTGGTCACGTGATTTTCCAGCAGAAGGCGTGATCATCTATTGCGCGCAATATTTGCCTCGTGTGAAACCACCTTAATTAAAGAGCCGCGCTGGCCTGGTGGTAAGGTATTAACTTCGGAAACTGAAGGTTTCGGGTTCGAGACTCGATTCCATCGAAGAGCCGTCGTATGAGGGTGTCTTTTGCACTTTAAAACTGTCCGGCCAAATGCCTTCCCGCTGGTGTGGTGTGGAGTATGAGGGTGCCGGCTCAGATGTCTTTCTCGTCACCTGACCTCGTCTTAAAAATAACGAGGTCAGCCTCACAATAACCCTAGGCTTGCTTTACAAAGGGACGTTATCTTACCTAATTAACTAAATTCTCCGGATAATGCAGATATCGAAATTCCAACGGTTCTTTTGGCGCCAAATGAAATACGGCCCTTTTCATCATCGCCAAAATGTAATAGAATATCTTGTTTCCATGTCAACTGACCTCTACGTTTAGGGTTTTTCTCATGATGATGGGTTAGTAGTCATAATGAAACTCAAATTGATAGTAAGAGGGGAATGGGGGATTGCACAGTGCTGTTGCCCTATGGACAGAAGGACAAGGGAAAAAGATACAGAATCCAAGGAGGTAACTAATCTTAGAAGCCGGCATTGAGATAAAATGTTAGTGTATTTTATGTTGATGAACTCGAAAAGACTCTTTTAAAAATTAAAACAAAACAAGATCAATCCTCCGTTTTAAATTATTTTTTGAGAAAGTAACGAATAAAACGAAATTTGGGTACTAAGCGCTCTCATTTTCATTGTGTTCTTAAATTAATAATTAAAGTTATACATATAATATAAGCTTAGAATTAATTTGAAAATTTTGTTAAAATGTTAAAAAACTCTATGAATGTAGGAATATTAACACCGAAAAGTTTTTATTTATTTATTTCAAATTTTGAAATTATATAATAATGATTACTCTACAATTAGATGCTTCTAAAATATTAAGGAAGAACATTTCAATTTTAATTAATATTTAATCAACCCTCTGAAGATTCCTTACCTAGCAAGCAACACTACAATTCAAGAAGTTGTGATGACTACTTAATAAGCCAGTAACAGCCAATAGACAGAGAAGTACGTTTTTGTCGAATGGTGAAAAATAAAATTGGAAAAAATGCACATATGCGCATATTTTTACCCATCACTTCTTTGGGTCTCACAATGTTTTTTACATTTTGGTACATTTCATTTATCACAATATGCTATATTTTGTGTGCAAAGAAAAATAGGATGGCTGCATTGCCATTTTGTGTAGAGTGTAAGCCATTTTGTTTAAATTTCATTAAAGCGTGCTACAAATTCTCCCATTCTCAACATATATCATATTTTCAAATTACTGTTTCTGTATTTATAGTATTTATTATTGAAAATACATCTAAAAACCATAAATAGCTTCTAAAAAAAATCCAATTTTTCAAAATTTCTGCTTCGAACGTAGTCGTATACTATAACACGATTTTTTATCATACGAGTTGTAATTTATAGATTGTATGCTAATTTGCATTCCTTTTTTCGTCAAAAATAAAAACTACCTTTTCAGCCCTTGAAAGACGCCCTGCTGTTCTACGAGCCCTGCAACGTGTTCTACGTAGACTGGTCGAGTGGAGACGGATCATTGTACGAGCAGGCCGTTGCCAACACGAGAGTCGTGGGAGCTGAAATTGCGGTCTTCATTCAGGAACTACAGGTAAAAAATTCCTAAGATATTCTTATATTTTTTAATTTAAATTCTTATTTATTCATTTTTAATCGAGGTATTTAGATATAAATTTCAGAGTGTGTTTCAAAAAATGTGAACAATGAAATGAACAAACTATTTAGTGTACTACTAACTATTTACTCGTTAAATATTCGTAACGGAATTCTCAAATTTCATTTTAAAAAATGCGATTAAGATATTTTCTTTTTGATCTTTCGTTAATATAGTTGAAACGGTAATTTTTGAAAACTAAGATGGTGCAACTTTATTTGTACTGCAATATTTTTGGTGCTTACTATGAAAAACGCTGACATTTAATTAAAATATAAAACCCCCAGTGTTGGTCTCCTTAAAACTGTCTCGCATAAGCTGTCATAAAGTGGTTACCTCTGAGAATGGCTTGCATGACATTTGTGTGCCATAGCTACCAAATATGAACCTTTCACTTGGATTGAGCTCTTCTACCGAAACTATTGTCTCCTCGGCGAGTGATTTGGAGATGAATCCTTGGTCAATAGATGCGGTTCAGATTCGAGACTTTTAAAAAATTATTTTAGATCATTATACTATGCCTATAATCCTCCCGTATTTCTAAACAACAAGCTGACCCAGTTTCATCGCCATCGGATGAACGGTTTAGGAAGGCATAAGAGACATACAGACAAACATTCATTTTTTTTATATAGATTACAATATTTTCTCCCTATATAATTTTCCAGCATTAAAATAAAATTAATAGGAAAAGTTACTACTTACTATTATAGTATGAAAAATTATTACAAAATTAATCCAGCAATTGATACTAGAATTGGAATTTGGTGTTGTATAGCACAGTTGTTGGTACAGGCGAAATTAATCTTAGAAACACTGACTAAAATCAGTCTCACTTAAAGATGCTTTGTTAAGAGATTTCATATCTGTTCCAGAAGCGAACAGGAATCACGCCAGAATCCGTTCACATCATTGGCCACAGTTTGGGCTCCCACATTGCAGGGTACGCCGGGAAGAGACTCAGGTCCTTGGGACGCATAACAGGTACTCGACGTCACTTCATTACATGGAATGATAAATCGCAGGTTATACAGGGTGCGCCAGAGAAACTCACTTATTGGAAAGGTCAATATAGATTACAATATTTTCTCCCTATCCCAATGTTTTTTCATACAGTTTTAAAAATGACATCGGTTAAATGGCGACCCCCATTGCGCATACACTGATTAAGCCGATTTTTGAAGTTCGTGTCCACTCTTCGCAGCATATCAGTCGGCATGTCGGCAGTGACGTCGCGAATGTTGTTCTTGAGGTGAGATACGGTCCGAGGTTCATCGACATGTACCAGGGATTTCAAAGTGAGCCTCGTCACCGAAAAAAAAGACCGCGTCTTCAGGAAGGTTTTCAAGCAGCATTTCACGCGCATTTTGAAGGGCAACAAAATCGCGTTCAGTTCATTCTTGCACAACAGCCAATTGATAGGGATGAAATGGAAGGTCTCAATGGAAAATTCGCCGAAGAGGGGCGTCAGAAATTCCCAGAGCAATTGCGTGTTTGTGAGCCGAACTGACTGCCTCACTCTTTCGATATTTTCAGGAGTTCTGGTGATCCGTGGATGTCTATTTCTGGGTTCAGCAACCCTCCCGAAAGGAGTGAACCCACGACAGAATTGAAAGACGGTCAGGAACGGGTCTGTGAGGAGAAATTTCTAAGTGAACGTGGAAGGTACGTTGCTTACCGTGAGCGACAGTAAACTCTTGACGGCGAAGGCCTGTTGTTCACTAGAGGAGCGCATGATGGCAATTGACTAGAGGGAGAAACAAACTTGGAGACTTTCCCCTACAGTAAAGCCAAGTAGAGCCTCCTATCACCCCTCTGCCTAGCCAATGGTTATCTTTCGGAACAGTATCTAATCCTTTCATATGGTAACATTTCATATGAACGTACAACTCTTGTGCATCTAAGACAATTAGAATCTACATTTCTTTGTTCCCTATTACTTAGGTGAAACCGTCTTCTGATGGTTAGTACTAATGGTAAAAAAACTTTACTGATGTTTCTAAACGATGATCTTTAAAAATGTTTGTCGTAATAAAAGTTTTTTTGGGGGAGGGAAGGGGAAAGCATTGAAATAAAAAGAAATGCAAAAGGAAATAACAACAGATTGAAGTTGCTTTCCTGCGCATCTTTTGGTGCAGTATCCGTATCACCCATATAGAAAAGGGCAAAGACCATCCACTCAAATAATTTCTTTTTAGACTAGAAAGAGAAACAAACTTGGAGACTTTCTCTTCAGTGGTACCACATATTATCTCACTATCCACACAACTCACAGCTCGGGAGTTTTTTCAAATAAGTGTTTCTCTGGCCCACACTGTATTATATTCTTTTTAATTATTATTTTTATCAGATTCTTTTAAAAAGACAAGCAATGCTTTTTTGCCTGTTTAGTTTTAATACTCTCACAAATTTCACCATAAAACATTCTCCAAATCTGATGAAAGTGATTTGATTGTCATTCCAGCAATGGATCCGGCGGGTCCTTATTTCTCCAACGTGGAACCCATCGTGCGTCTGGACAGGAGAGACGCCCTTTTTGTCGATGCCATCCACACAAACGCAGCGCCGACTCGATTCCAAGGTGACTCAAATCTCTTCATCTTTTTTTTTCATACAAAATCATTTCTACAACCCATATGCCACATTAATAGAGGAAAGTTTTTAAAGAAGAATGCTTTTCAGATTCTTCTTTAAATTCTTTCTCATCCACACAAACGCAGCGCCGACTCGATTCCAAAGTATCTACAGTGACTCAAACATCTTCTTCTTCTTCCTTTTCAACAAAATCATTTCTACGACCCATATGCCACATTAATAGAGGAAAGTTTTTAGAGAAGAATACTTTTCAGATTTAAACTCATCCACACAAACGCCGCGCAGACTTGATTCCAAAGTATCTACAGTGACTCAATTATCTACTTCTTTTTTTTTCAAGCAAAATCATTTCTACAATCCACATGCTACACTAATAGATGAAAGTTTTTAAAAGAAGAGTACTTTTCAGAATTTAAACTCATTCTCCAATGTAAAATTGTAAAACTAGCTGACAATTTGACAAGATCTGCCACTACTACTTTAAGGGCCGGTTACACGAGCTTCAGACGAGCGACGCGTTCCCCCTTCAGACCCCTCTAATGGTTTCCTGGGCGCCTTTGATGCCTGTCGATTCTACCAACAACCGAAAAATTGTCGGTAGAATCGACAGGATCAAAGAAACCAAGAAAACAGCAAGAGTGGTCGTCTGAAGCTTCCCCAGTCGTGTAACCGGCCCTTTAGACTGTCCTTTCCCTTTCAATGATATAAAAAATATGAAAAAATCAACCTTTACTCAAAATGGCAAAGTGAATGAGATTTGAAGAATGAAAGTAAGCCCCATTCAAATTAACGCGTCCACTGCTACTACCTTCGCCTGATATCAGGACCATCTATTTCATGATAACTTCTTTCCTCTCTTTTAACTGCAGTGGAGAAGGTGTCATTCAATAACATAGATGGGTTGGTACAATTACATGTTATTTGTAACGCACAGGCACGTCAGTGGCAGCCGATGTGTTAACCCGTTCACTGCCACTACCCACGCCCGATATCAGGACCATCTGTCTAATGAGATGCCCCCTTCTTCGCTTTCTTGTAACTGTAGAAGAGAAGGCGTCATCTAATAACGTAGATGGTTTGGTTCTCGAAAAGAACACAATCTATGAGTTGTCTCGCAGTTGGTAGTCAACGTGTTAAACACATTATTAAGCATGGGCCAGACTTATCTATTAGAAAGCATGACATAACTCTTACTCGGTTAAGAATGAGTCACACTCCACTCACGCATTTGTTGCTGGGATAATCCGCTCCTCAGTGTACATAGTGTCAATGTCAATTGCCAGTTCAACACGTTCTAATGGATTGCCCACCATTTATTTCCCAACGCCTTTATTGAATTCAGTCTTCTTCTTTCATTTTAAAAGATCTTTCAAAATGATTCATCCACACATTTTTACTTTCTTAAAGCCTTATCACAACGCAAAATACCATCCCCACTTTTCGTCAGCAAATGACAACGAAAGTGACGTCACTATCGAATTTTCACATGATGGTTGAATTCCGTCCGCAGACAATATTTCCGCCCCTATCGTCGATATTTTCAAGTTTGTTAAAAAGAGTTGACGATGGTGACGGAAATATTGTCTACAAACGAAATTTAAAAAATCATGTTAAAATTTGATAGTAACGTCACTTTCGTTGCCGTTTGCCGACGAAAAGTGGGGACGATATTTGCAGTGTGGTAAGGTCTTAAGGGAAATAACTTTCGAAAAAATATTGAGTTGAGAAAAATGTGACAGCTTAGATATGGCCATGACTTGTATATTTTTGAATGTCTTGTCCGTTTTCTTTCTGTTCAGGTTTCGGCTTGGTGAACAGCGTCGCCCATTTCGATTTCTTCCCCAACGGAGGCCATCTTCAGCCGGGCTGTCCAGACATGGGGTCGGCGGTCCTGTCTTTCCTCTCGCATCCCACACTTGGTAACTATCGTCTTTACAGATATTTTTATATCAAAAAAGAATGTGCGTATCTCTTGGAAATTTGTTATGTACTAGCTGGTACCCACCGACTTGCTGCTGAAAAAAATATTAAGTGCAATCAATCAATCATTCATTTGGCAATGTTACATCGAAATAGGATGAATGGTACGAATAGTATATAAAATACGAACGAACAACTATTCATTTTTATATATTAGATTCGTATATTCTTTTAGAATTGTAAAACTCGGTGTTCTTTAAAACGGCAAGGAAAGAAACTATTTTGTTTTAAAACTGATTAAACATAGAAAATATATTCATACCATAAAATCGTTAATATAGTTGAAAAGATGCATTTCAGAAAATCAAGGTGGTGCAAAATGATTTGTACAATATTTTTGGCAGTTACTGCGAAAAATGCTAACATTTAAAACCCCCAGGGTTGGTTCCCCAGTACTTTCTCGCATAATCTGCAATAAAGTTGTTATCTCTGAGAATGAATTGCATGGCATTTGCTTAATAAAGCTACGAAATATTAACTTTTAACTTGAATTTAGTGTTTCTACAGATTCTATTATCTCCTGGAGGAGTTATTTAGAGATTTATCCCTGGTTCATAAATACTGTTCAAATCTGAGTTTTCATTTTTTTTTATTTTAGATAATTGTGCTATGCCTATAGCCATCCTGTAAGTGCAAACAATAAGTTGACCCAGTGTCATCGTAATCAGACGAACGGGTTTCGAGGGCATAAGAGAAAAACAAACATTCATTTTTATTTACATATATCAGAGGTGTCCAAACTTTTCGCGGCACGGGCTGGATCGAAATTAGATCCATGTTATACGGGCCACATGTATATACAAATTGAAAAATATCATTATGAGTAAAGTAGCATTAAATACTATTAATTAATACTATTTTATTGTAACTTGAAAATACTATGCAGACAAACAAAGTATAATTATATAATTATTTTATATAAATTGAAATATTTTCATGCAACTTCTAATGCGAATGATGAAACTGTTTTTTTTTTTGTTGAAGAATGTCTTTATAGTTGGAATCAAAATGTGTTACACCAATCATAAGCAATGACTGCAAATGATCATCAGATAAATTTGCTCTATATTTTGATTTGAGATACTTCATTCGAGAAAAAGTTTGTTCGCACACGTAAGTAGTCCCAAACATTGAAAGGAATTTACGAGCAAATTTCTTCAAATTTGGAAACTCTTTTGCATCCAAATATTTATAAAAATCTATTAAGTTTCCTTCCTTGCATTTGTCCTTGATTTGTTCGTTGGCTTGAAGATCAATAATTTCTATTTGAAGCTGGCTTGAAATTTCAGCAACGTTGCAATCAAATGGATTTTGGAACAGCCGAATTTCTTTTGAATTCATGTCCAAATCAGAAAATCGCTTTTGAAATTTTTCTTTTAAATCGGCGATGATCTTTACTGCAAATGCAATTGGAAATTGTTCTTCAGTTTTTTTTTATTAAATTCGTTGCAGCACGGAAAATGCGTAAAATTACATTCAGACACTTGACTTTCGAATAATTGTAGTTTTGTTCGAAATGCTTTAATTTGAGAGTATAAATCGCAAATCAAATTGTTTTTCCCTTTGAATTTTAAGTTTAAGATATTTACATGTGTCACAATATCTGCAAAAACAGCCAACTTCCAGAGCTATGCAGCATCCGATAAAAGTGATTCAGGATGTTTTTTCTCTACAAGAAATAAATCAATTTCACTTCTAAGCTTAAAAAACTGCAATAGCACTTTCCCACAACTAAGCCATCGAACTTCAGTGTAATACGACAAGTCAACGTACTCGGATTCAATTTGCTTAAGAAAAGATTTAAATTGCCGATGATTAAGTGCGTGTAATCGAATAAAATTTACTACAGAAGCAACTGGCTTCAAAACGCAGCTTATATCGACATGTTTTATACATAATGCTTGTTGGTGGATAATACAGTGCAGAAAAATTGGTACTGATGCACCTGAAGCTTCACAAGCTTTTGTAATTTGTCCAACCACGCCGATGTTTGTACCAGACATGTTTCTTCCTCCATCAATTGTCACATTTTGGAGTCGATTCCAGTCTAAGTTAAACTTCATCAACGTTTTTTCTACTTCTTCGAATATATCTTTTTCAGTTGTAGTACTATGCATGCTGTTAAGGGAGGCCAATTCTTGTGTGACATTAAGTTCGTCATCAACTCCACGAACAAAAATTAAAAGTTGTGAAGTGTCATCAACATCAGTTGATTCATACATAGCAAGAGAATATTGAGAATATATTTTTATATTTAGTCCTATAACTTAACAGCGCGATAGACATTTGTGTTTGGTCAAGTGCAACAACTCCGTTTTGTTGGCCTCGTAGTTTTTCGATATACCTTTATGAAAATGAAAAGGTTTGGGCGAAAATATCATTATGTTTTAAAACCCTCCGCGGGCCGGGTTTGGCCCGCGGTCCGTAGTTTGGACACCTCTGACATAGATCAAAGGCTCCCAACGTGGGCGAAACGCCCCCATATGGGCATTTCAGGTTTTCAGGGGGTGGTAAAAGACCAAGAGAAAATGAGGGGGCGTTGATATGGCCCGGAGGTCTGTGGAAAGATTAACCAAATAAAGTCTAAAAAGAGTTCGAAATCCGATGCCTTTAAATTTTTATCAAAATACTTTTTAATATAATTGAGTATGCGTTTTGATTGTTCTCTGAAACTGTCAATTTATTTATTTAGAAAGCAATAGTTTATTATGGATTAATTCGCACCATCCAAATCCCTATCTGTCCTTATGACAAGTTAGCTAAAAAATTTTTGAAATAAAGAAGAAATTCAGTAGCGTTTCTATTCCAACAATATTCTATCTATTAGCAATATTTTTTTAAATTAAATTCTTGTTTTCACCACGCATTATGTACGCTCTTATTTATCTGGAGTGGGAGTGGAAGATATTGAAATACTCCCTAGAAAAGGGGGTACCAGTTCAAAAAAGGTTGGGAACCTATGATATGGATTATCATTCATTGCGTTCATTCATTATCATTCATGTTCAACATTATGTGTCTTATTCATCACCTTCGTATGCTGTTTCATTTTTAAAAACTGATGTATTTAATGAATAATATAAAAAAATGTCCGATAGTTTCATTTAATTAATAATCTTGTTGATGTTGCGTATTCCTCATATGCTTTAACCATGCGATGTAACCATTTTTTATCATTATTTTTTAGATGCGGATGGCTTGCACGATCTGATGTGCAATCACGGTCGTGCCATTGACCTTTTCATATCGAGCATTATGAATCATCACTGTGAGCTTAGTAGCGCACAGTGCGACAACTGGGAAGAGTACGTGGAAGGGAAATGTGGAGATTGTGATTCCAATTCGGGAAAGCTGTGCGTTCCTCTGGGAATCCATTCCATCCAGTATGCTGAGCACATTCATTTTGATCGGTCGCTCAACTTTTATCTGAATACAACGGACAGAGATCCTTATTGTAAGTAACAAGAAGTGATCGATAGGAGGAGATATGTCATTTGCCAGTTGATTGGAGATATATTTATTGTTTTGCACGATGCTAATGATGATGAATAAAAGATCGCATTTACAAATAAATGATAAAAAACATAATTTTATCTTACCTATAAATCCCGTATGTATTTGAGTAATAAACATTTTTTTTATTTTACTTTGTCGAAGTGTCTTTTGTTTTGTTATTTTATTAAATGAAAAAACATGGTTAAAAATTCACAAAAGATTATATTGCAAATAATGGTTTGTCTTCCCCGTGATATACTGTGACCTACTTTGTTATACTGTGTTCTATTTGTGAGATGTATGAACGTGGCTCCCTGTAAAAAGGAGTTGTGCAAGCGAAGGTAAAAGAGACATACCAATTTAAACAGCAAAAAACACCAAAACAAAGCAACATTAAAAATGCCATGAAATAAAACAAAAATATTCAACCAAAATTAAAACAAACCAACCGATTAATTAATTAAGAAAACAAAAAGAGAAAGAACATACCAGCAACAAGAAAAATCTCACCATATCACCGAACTGCAATTCTAACTATAATAATACAGTGTAAATAAAGATAAATGTAGTTTATGAGCGCCATCTGTTTTATGTGTGTGTGTCACCTTCATTTGAGCCAGAAGTGAGACTTCTGCCCTCTGGGTGCTTTACCCTCAGAAGCCACTACACTCCTTTTCCGTGGAAACACGGACATGATAAAAAATTCACAGAAGATTCGAGCCTTTTGTACGAAACATCGTACCATGATAATATTTTAGGCACGACTTCTTCATCTTTGTTTTATTTTTAGAAGCATATTCTTGGTTACAACAGCATTACTGCTTATGCAAAACTGTATTAAAGAAAGTAACAGCGCATAAATGCAACAACTTAAAATATCGTTGTGAAATAAGTTAATAAAAATATTTATAAAACTTTATTATTGAGAAACATGTTATGCAATGAAAGTGATGTCATTGAAATGTTATTATTTTTTAAATTTAATAAGCATCGGAGAATTTCTTTGTGCAATAAGATACATCGAAGATATCGAGAAAAAGTTTTAACTCCTGGACCGTTTTTTAAGTTAAAATCTGGAAAAACTTTTTTTTAAAAGAAAGGGACTAGTTGCATAATACGTATGTTTACCTTTTAGGGTGTTTAAAATGATTTCTACATCAAAGAATTTAAAAATAGTATTCACTAGTGACTCAGTTAATGTATATGTGCGAAAAACTATCAAACAATGATAAATAAAATAAAAAAATGAAACCTAACCGAAAAACGATACAATTAAAAGGATAAGCATATACGAAAAATATGTAGCATAAATACAGTCTAATAACAAAATACACAACGAACGTAAAAACAATTTATTTACATTGTATACCCAAAAGAAAAAATAGCAAATCAAATCCTTATTTCTTTAAAATTAGGTCAAATCCATTTTATTTTTGGATCGAGAAGAAGAAAGCCACAACAGTATTATCCACATGAATTATAAACCTTTAATTTAACTGAAAACACGTCTGTCAACAATCACGCGCGAACTTTTAACGCCAGTTGGTGTAACACATATGTCTGTCTTTCGTACGCCAGTTTAGGTAGAACTATGCAGATTAGACATTTTTTATTTCCTTTAATCTGTTTTCTTTTCATTTAAAAATACTTCAGAAGGAATCTGAAAGATCGTTTCATTAACAACAGTGTATTTTAAATTCATGAAACACCGAAAAAATAAACAGTATCGTTTGAAGTAATTTGTCGAAATTCTGCTAAGCCTAACCTTATTTCTGTTGGGGTAAAAAACTGAAGCTTTACCCATCTTTGGCAGGATTTGACCTCCGCTATTTGGCTCGAAAGTGAGTTTTGAATGAATAAAAAAAATGAACCACTCCATGAAGCGGAATAAAAAGTGGCCTTTGTTCTATTCCTGACTCTAATCTATCTCGGTGCTAAATGTCATCCCATTCCGTTCAGCCGTTCTGACGTGATTGAGTAGCAAACATCCATCCATCCAAACACTCACATTTATAATATTGGTATAGTTTTATGGTTTAATGAAATATTTTTCTTAAAAAAAGGTTTTTCCTGAAATAATAGCTGCGATAAGGGAAAAATTTACTTCCACTTAAGGTATCCGACTATGTTAAAATCATTGTTTATCGACCACACTGGCGAATTTTTTTGCATTGTTTTTTCATGTAATTCCAACTTTCCTCCATCCAAAACAGCTTATCTTTTCTAGGAAAAGGAAGGCCTGATATATAATCCAGAATCACACAATTTTCCAACTAAAAATTGTCTTAAGCTTCAATTTTCGCAAAACTTTCATTTCCAGAAAAATTCTACACCGTTCACATGACATCTCAAAAACTATCAGAGGTATTTACATAAAAATATCAGTGTGTGTTTTAGATAATGTGGGTAATGAAATGAACCAAGAGTTTTATTCTCGGTGAAATACTTTTTCATTTATAAGTGTTTTTTAGAAAAATTAAGTTGTAAATTTATGGAGAAAAATGCCTACATACGTATATTTTTACTCGTAACTTCTTCGCATCTCCAAATACTTCTTCGATTTTGGTTCCTTTCAATTATCATTATACTCGGTAATTTGTGTACAAGGAAAAATGGGATTACTTCATTACAATTTTGTATAGTGTATTAACCGTTTTGGTAAAATTTCATTAGCATTTACTACCAATTTTCCTATTTCTCAAAATACATTATATTTTTAAATAGTTTTGTTGTATCCATAGTATTTTGTATCATAATTGGCAATACATACAATACAATAATACGAAAACCGTAGTTTTAAATAATTTTTTTAATTCAATATTTTTCAAAATTTTTTCTTCAAACTTTGTCCGATACCTTAAAGGATTAATATTCTTCAGTGAGCATGTTTTACCAAATTCCCTATCAGAATCTCGTATAAATCCACTGAAGGGGGAAAAAAATCAGTCACTTTGCTCTTATACGCGATGTAAAAAGGCGTCTTATATATATATATATATA
>JAPMOQ010044143.1:1189655-1202189 GCA_026543055.1 Argiope trifasciata | reverse complement strand
AAAATATTTTTAGTTATGAATCAGTTTTCTGAAAAATTAAAATCATTCATTTAACAATTATGTCCCTAATATCTTGCAAATAGATCCACAATCATTAAAAAGAAAAAAGTCTTAAAATTATTCTTGAAATAAAACATACAAATGAGTGCAAACAAATATTATAAAGAATCGGATAAGTTTAATTATTAATAGTTCAACTGAAATTGATGCAATTTCATCCAGTCTATTAATTCTGGCAAAGCAGAACTTAGTTATGTATCAGTAACTCACACTTTTTTAAATTCTGAATCTTGTAAAATTATTTTAGTTTATATATATATATATATATATATATATATATACAGTGGGTAAAAAAAAGTTTCCGTACGGTCACTAAATTTAAGAATAAATGAGTATAATTTGTAAAGTATTGCCTTTTTTTCTTTAAATACTGTCTATATGTGTTTAGTATAAGTCTATAGAAAGAGATTTTTATAAATCTTCATTTTTACAAAACGAGAAAAGATTATTTACAATATCTAAAATAAACTGAAAATTGCAGTGCAAATAAAGTTTCCATACGCGTTATTCAAATTCTTTCTGACGTGTTTAAAACAGGTCTGCAGTAAATCTTTGACATTATAAAGTCAATAACTGATAAGAAAACATCATATCGACAGTTGTTGAGTTCAAGCTTGTTCTTGATCGTCTCAAAATGGAAGTTCCCAGTGCTATTCGGAAATTAGTGATTAAATTGCGAAAAGATGGATTATCCATGAAAAAGATTAGTGAAATGACTAAAAAATCGAAGTCTACTGTGCAATGTATCAATGAAATATATCGTAAACTTCATTCAATTGAGGATAGAGATCGATCCGGAAGGCCGTCAAAATTAAATCGCGTGCATAAAAGAAACATCATCCGCCAAATTCTAGAAAATCCACTAATTACTGCACCGCAGTTGGCAGCTGATTTAATGGTTACTTACAACATTAAAGTCCCAACTCAAACAGTGAGAAATGTCATTAAAAAAGGTGGTTGTCATGGACGTGCTGCCCGAAAGATGCCCTATATATATTTGTGCAACAAGAAAAAACGCCTCGGGTTTGCAAGAAAGTATGTAAGCAAACCTTTATCTTTTTGGGAATCCATTCTTTTTAGCGATGAATCAAAATTTAAGATTCATGGGTCAGATGGCCGAGTTATGGTGTGAAGAAAACCAAACAAACAAATGCTAACTAAGAATTTATACGGAACTGTGAAGCACGGTGGTGGCGGTGTTATCGTGTGGGAGTGTATGAGTGCTTCTGGGGTAGGAAATTTGCAATTCATCAAGAAAAATATGGTTTGATATGAATATCTGGATATTCTTAAACAAAATGTGTTATCCAGCACAGAGAAACTATCTCTTGGAGCTGGATTTACTTTTCAGCCAGACAATGATCCTAAACACGCCTCTAAGATTTGCCAAGAGTGTTGCCTTTACCATGTTAAACAACAACTTCATAGCCCCCTCAGTCACCCGATTTAAACCCCATCGAACATTTGTGGGATGAAATTGGCCGACAACTTAAAAAATATGGCATAAAAAACAAAGCTGAACTCAAAAGTGCCATTAGTAGCATTTGGTGTAATATTTCTCCAGAAACAACAAAAAAATTTGTAGGGATAATGCCACAACATCCAAGAGAGGCGATAAAGGCCAAAGGAGGGCCCTCTGATCATTAAATGTATTTTTGTTTAATGTATTTTGCCTTTCTGTAAACTTTTTTCGTTTGCTAGGGCACCGTACAGAGACTTTTTTTTCCCATGTTTACGACATTTTTTGTATTTTTACGATTTATTATTTAATTTTGTCAGTATTATCATCCTCTTAATATGAATAAATATTAAATAATATTAGTTTTAACTCATTTTTAAGTTTTCTTATTTATCGTTATGAATTTTGTGGGACAAATTAAACTTTGATTTGCATTTGTATCTGCATACGGAGACTTTTTTTACCCACTGTATATATATATATATATATTTATGCACATGTAAGGGTAATTTAAAATCTAATTTAAACTTAATTTCTTAATTTTTTGCTGAATTTAACCCATATTAACTCTATTCTTATATCCCAATCACATTCCACTTTTCTATTTAATTAATTCAACACGAGTTGTAAAATTGCTAAATTGGTTAAAAGCCGGCACATTCCCACACTCGAAGGGATAAAATATTAATGATATTAACAAATTCCATAAAAAATTTCCTTACTTGTAATTGATTTGTAATGAAAATCCCCATTAAAGTCTCACAGCATATATTCACTGGGATAAATTTTTTGTCAGCTTTTTCTCATTTTTCTCTGTGTTGTGTGTGTGCTTGTTGCTTCCTCTGGATTAAATCAAAAGGCAAGGAAATGAAAAGTGTCTTCACTGTCTTTGAAAATGCTTTCTACATTCAAACAAAAATTATATGCTTATAGACACATACACCCAATAAAAATACCAAAAATTGGTGTTTTTAGGTTTGTTAAATATCTCTTTTCCAAAAGATATAAGTTTCACTGGCATTAAATAATTTTCAAAAGTCAGTATTATAACTGTAAATTTTTTAAAACTGCTTTTGAATCGCTGCTTTTAATGATTAACCTTGCCAGTTATCAAATAGATATTCTTGGATTTTAATGTTCTGCTCAAAAGCTGACAGTTCACATTTTCAATTATTCATTTTATATATTTAAAATTCCATTTATAAAACTTTTTTTTCTTCTTCTAATTTGAAAGATTATATTTCTTTTTAAATCCATATATCCTTCACTCTTAAAGGAGATTTAAATTGTGTGATAGAAAATAAATGATATGAATTTATGAGATGGAATATTTAATTTTAAATAATAATTTAAATTCTTAATTTGATAAATTACTTGTGCATCCAAGTCTGAGTAATTATCATGTTGTGAACATGTATGTATGTATTAGAATGAAGCAAATCTTTAAAACCTTTTTTGAAATTGATCAATGTTAAAGAATCATCTTATCTTGCAATGAAATTATCTGATAGACAGCACTATAACTATATTAGTATATTGTCAGTATCTACTTAATAAAGCAAAATAATTGCATATAAATAAAAATGCAGTCATGCAGATAGCAATAATACCATTCTTCTAATTAATCAACCAAGATTTTTAAGGTAAATTAATTACATTTATGAACTATTAAAATTTTGATTGATAAGGTTGCTAAGATAGCTTTTATCTGGCATTTCTGTGCATTACAATTATGAAATTGTATTTAGCTGTACTTACAAATTTTTTTTGGGATATTTAATTAGCAGATGGATGTTTGGTTGTCTGGTCACATTGTATGTCATTGTGAAAACTTGACTTTTAACTGCTTACTGTAATTTTGATTAATATGACGAAAAGAACGAGTTTTGCATTCTGAGTAAATAGATGTTCAACTTATGCTGCGGCCTATTCTTTTATGGGTGAGGTATCAAATACTTTTCACACTCGCTCTAGGGATTTTTATGCTCTGCTATTCCTTCCCTGGTAATCCTATTAATTGAAGCTAGAATTTTACAACTAATTTTTATTTTATATTTTGCATTTTAAAAAAACACTTATGACAAGTGGAATTAAGCCGAAATTAAGTTATTTTATAATCTCCTAATATTTGATATAAAAATTCCAAACCATTTGCATTATCATTTATTTTAATTTCTTAAAAAAATATATCAAATATGGGCCATTTATTCTCTTATATTAAAAACTTAATGGAATTCAATTTTCAAAGCAGAAAAATCAAACACAATGAAAAAAGTTATCAACTAATTTTAGTTATTCAATTTTACATAACTGACATTTATAATTCAAAGAATTCATTTTTATACCAAAATAGAAATTTTTTTGAAAATTCCTTTATTAAAAGCATTTTCAATTGGATTCATTCTCATTTTTTCAATTTCTACCCCAGAATTTCATAACTATTACAGTGAATTTAAGTGATATATCTAAATGGCATTAGTTACTAAGGTCTGTTATTTCTGCTTTGCTAATAGACTTTAAATCTCCATACTAATTATATTATTTTTCAGATCGAGTAGGTCTGCATTCTGATTTTTTAATCCAGCCTGAAATCCTCTAATCTGTCCAGAATCTTAAATAAAGGAATCTTAATCTGATATATTTAATTTGATCAAATGAGTAGTTTTTGGATTAATCAGGTAATTGCGGATTTTCATATGACTGCATCAATAGCCAAGGTTTCTCTTTGATTTTCTTATCAATGACATAAAATTGTTTTGCATACTTACTCAATCTTACTGAAAATTTTAAAAAGATTCCCTGCAAGTGAAATTTTAATTTGTATTAAATTGTAAACAGAATAGAAGCATTTTTTGTACTTTGTTTTCTAATGGAATTAATCATTTTAAGAAAGGGTATCTTAATTGTTAACAAGTTTTGCAGAAAAAGGAGGGAAAAAACTCTTATATGTATAATTTTTGCAAAATCTTAAATTAGTAGTTTTATTTTATTAAAAGGGGCTGAAATGTAGAAATATTCACATAATTATTTATGGTTTTTTTTTAAGATGCCCACAAAAAATATTTTTCCTGCACAGAGATAACTCATTTTTAAAAATGAAACTGAATTTGGAATGATAAATATCAAGCTCATTTTACTTTATAAAGATATGTATTGTATCTTAAATATATGATGAAGAAAACCCTACAAATATCATTGGAAATTCTTATTCGATTTACATATAATCGGTAAGGTAAATAAATTATCAAAGAACTTCATCTACTGCAAGTCTAGACCTTTGTGCCTCTACTTTCTAATAGTAATAGGAAGTTTTCCTTCATAGATAGAGTTGTTCATTGATTTAGATGAACATCAGAAAGTTATATTCTTTTTGTTTCTTATGTAATTAAAAATTTCTAAGATGCTGTTGACATAGAATTTGATAATTATAACTTCTGATTCTTTTATGAAATAAAATTCATAATAGTCAGCAAGTGCAAAATAACAATTTTGTTTTTAAGAAACTATAATTTTGAATGACAACAACCTTTTTAAAGAAGGCATCATCAAATTTTATCATTACTTATGTATTGGTTTGTGATATTATTTGTTTTATTAGTATTTGTTAAGGGATTATCAAATATACATAATCAATGCATATATAATGAATGAAAAAAAACTTATTTTAAGACTTGACTGCAAAGTGGATGTTGAATTAAACCCTTCTAACATTCCAAAAAGTGAATTATTGAAACATTTAAAATACCTTCTTTTCAAAATAACCGATTTAGTTTGTTAATAGTATAAAAAAATTCATACTGTGCTTTTACTTCTTAGTTTTTCTCTACATGATATTCTATATTTTTAATAATTCACTTATGAGGAAAATTATTCATAAAATTTTTTCAACATGCACCTCATCATGCTTACTTTCCATAATTTGAAATGAATTTTTTAACGTGTTTTCCTTGAAAGGATTTAAATACTATTTGTTTACTCAATAATTTGTTATATATGTATATATATATATATAATATTTATAATTAAATGAATATGTTTTAATATATAATCTTTATCAAGAGTGGGTATTCAAACTTTTCTTATGCAAGTAAAATACTTTTTTTGTAGATTCTCTGTCAAAATAAATTGTGCAAACAGGTTGAATCTAACTTATTTAAAGTCAGATTTATTTCATGAAAAAGGCTTTACTTTGAAAGAATATAAAACATCAGATTATACAGAATTTTAGTAGTGTTAAGGGCTTTGAAACGAAATAAGAAATTCACTACTTTTATCTTATTATGTTAATAATTAATCTTAATGTTAATAATCAATTTCACAAATTTTAACTATACATTACTTTTATCAAAATTATGTACAGTTGAAATTTGTGAAATTAATTATTAACATTAAATTATCATGATTTATAAAGATAAAAAAAGAATAATATTAAGCACAACATTTCTTTTATTTTTATAAAAAATTTTATGCATATCAATATTAAGGTTGAACTGCTTAAATAATACAATTGCACCAATACTTTTATTTGTTGAACTTCATTAAAACTTTTTTGATTTAAATCAAATAAAAATTTGGTGATAGAACAATAATGTAGTATATTTCAATTATATCAACAACTGAAATGAAAAAAAATAACCCATTCATTGGATGGGAAAAGAATTAAAATTTAGTTCTTTATATTTTTGAAAAATCTTTAGTCTGTATTAAGAAACTAAACATTAATACAACAAGTATTTAAACTGATGAAACATATTTAAGCTTAAATAAAGCAAAATTAATCATTTTTTTATGAGCATCCCTTCATGTTTCCCCTCCCCCTCAAGAGGCTGGCTTCTTGCCATATATCACAAACAGCACCAAAATTATCCAACTGTTAAATGCTGCTTACAAGCGAAACACTTTCCATCAAAGTGACATTTTTAAAAATTTTATGAGGATGAAAATACTTTTGAGCATTATTTTAATAAGCATGAAATATTACATTTATGAATGAGCCTTTATATTTGATTAGATATTTGAAGAACTTTATGAGCTATAGAACTTTTTTATTATATATTTATAAAAAGTTACTAAAACAGCTTTCCTCTGGAAATAATTACTTGTTTAATATTTTTTGCTGGAAGCCGAAGGTTAATTATTTGTTATCCTAAAAAATACACATTAATGGAATCATTCTTGCTCCATTCATTAAAAAAAGGGGAGGGATAAAAATATAGCATTTTGAGTTTATTTTTTTCTGAAGACAATATGGAACACATACACATAGACCCCCCCCATAAAAATTCAAATATGAATATTTTGATTAGCTTGTGTGATAGCTTAAATCATATTAAATGCACCTGTAAAATTCCACAATTGTATCTTTATTTTGTAAAAAATTATTTAACAATTTTTAAGCTACAAAATAATTAGCAATATTGTCATGTATAGTATTTAAATTATTTGCTGGAGTACAGTGTGGTAAATTATGAACTTTAAGGTAATTTAAAAATCTTATAAGGTATTCATTTAAACCTTAAAAGATTTCATTGGAAATAAAATGAAATTTTACTGTATATTAAATAAAATGTATTAATATATAAGTGGAAACTTGATTTCTTGTATTTAACTTCAATTGTTTTGGAAAGATATTTGTTGTAAAGATATTATAATTGAAATATTCATTCATTTATGATCTTTTTCCATTTATAGATGAGATGTTGAAAGCTTTCATGATAGAAACTTGGTATTTTGATAGTCACAGAGCCATTTTCACACATCTTCAAATTTCATGAACCATTTACTTTGAAATATGATGACATCAATCTAAATAAGTGGTAATCAGAAGTAGCCAACTCTGGAGGATATGTGGCCTACTGGACAACTTCCCAGCTTTAAAAAAAGATAAGTTTTTTTTTTGTGGGTAATAATATTACTTTAATCTGTAAATGTTACCTTCTTTAATCTATAAATTAACATTTTCCTTTCAGAACATCACTTAATTTGATTAATTTGATATAGTAATGTTCAGCTTTAACAGTTCCAAGCTCAGGAGGCACATAATATTATTCTTCCCTTCCCACAGACATTTAATTATATTTTTTTTTGGCATGGATATACATTTTTGCAACTGATTTTGATGACTGTTCTATATCACACATGCTTTTCTGCATTTAGGGTTGTCATACAAAATCCACTTTTCATCACCTATAATTATTTTATATATATAAAAAAAATCTCATCGGAGATTCAGATGTTGCCTTTTTAGTTTTTGTTTTCTTTTGTCAATTTAAGAAATTCATTTCTTTTCCTTCAATATTGTTCTCATTATATGTAATCTTAGTTATGATGGTATATGATGAACAATTTCTAACTGTTCTGCTATTTTTTTATTGAGTTTGACATGCATTTTCATCCAGTTAAGCTTGATATTCTTGTCTTTAAATTTTTTACTGTACATAAACTTGAATCATGTTCAAGACTAAAATTTTCATCATAAAATCCCTGCAAATCATTTGTTTATTCTTGAATAACTTGCATATTGTTCACCTTAAGAATTGAATTAATTTTCAATTCCATTACATGGGTAGCATTTTTTAAAATTTAAATGCAGAATTGGATACCATGAGGTAATTTATAATTATTCATATTCATCTCTTATAAAATGTATTCTCACAGAGTAACAGCTATAAACAATTGAAACTAATGTCAGAAAAAGTGATGATTAAGTTATATGTATTCAAAATGGAGAAGCAATTTGATGCATTAAAGTATATTTTTAATGCAGCTAAGTTCAGAACTAAATTTCTGCTTGCATATCTTTTAAATTATAGACAAAACAGTCATGTCAGTCTTGAATAACTAAATAACAATAAATAATGTATTTTTCTATTATGTAAAGTGATTTTTTTATGAGGTAATTGTTTGTAAATAATTTCCCTTGTTTAATTTTATAGACAGTATTTAAAATTACTTTGCTTTTTTAAAGAAAATGAATTGGAATCTTACATTTCAAAAATGTATAGGCACTTGGAATGTTTACGGATTACATATGGTTCTTAGATTGTATAAAATCATAGCTTGGATATTATTATAAAATTATTCAAATCTGATAAGTGATGATTTGATGTCCGTATGACCTAGGGCAGATATTTAAGGGGCTAATTTGGATAGCTTTAAACTATGTTTAAAAATTTCTGACTGTAAATTGTATATCCATTGGAAATTTTTGTTATAGGAAGAAAATGACTTCTTGTCTCTTTTATTTAATTTGTATTAAACATCAGTTGATAAACTTGATCAGTTGATCAAGACACCTTTATCATTTACACATTTTGCTGTTTTTCCAAAAAATATTTATAATTTTGTTGACATTTGATTGCTAAATTTTGTTTACTGTAAATTTTTGTCCAGTATCCGTGAAATGAGACTTTCATTCAACATGAGCATTTACTAGAATATATTTATTTTGTACATTTATCTTAAACATAATTAATTTAATTTGTTTCGTTAAAAGTGAATGCATAGTACTTTCTTTGTTTCAAAGCCTCTAATACTTTTCTTTTTAACATATTCCCATATTCTAATACTTTTTATTCGACATATATTTTTGATTCACTGAAAGTGATACAGAGTTAAGTTACAATAAATATGTATTTATGAATACTAATTTAAAATTTAATTTTTTTTTTGAGCACTTCGCTTGAAGAGGGATATAGTATACTAACTGCCTTTGGTATACATATTGTTTTCTCAGATTGATTTTTTAGGTTTTAAATATTATTGTGAAATGTACATATATTTTTTTAAATTTCACTTTGTTTGATATAGATTGAAAATATGAATTTAACTGATTAAGTCAAAATATATTGTAACATATGCTCATTCAAAACTATATACTATGGAATTAAAGTAGGACTGGAAATCCTATTTAGTAATTAATCTCCAAAAGAAATTCTTTTCTTAACCTTAGATATAATTTAACTTAAAGTATGTGATTGAATATTTAATAGGCATTTTAAAAAATTGTTACAAAATGTAAATTACGTTAAATTTTATTAAAAATAAAACATTGTGCAGAAAATGAAATTTTGATATTTGTTTAATTTTTATTCTTGGGTTCTTTGACAACTTTTTTCTTCTGAGTAAATAGTTTTTCATGAGCCCTATCTAGAGCAGTTCTAATAATATTTTGCAGATTTATTAATTAATGAAATGTTAAATTAAGTGCAGCTATAAAAAGAACTCACTGTTGTAGTTTGAAATATTTATATAGTGTTTATTACATTTGTCATTCAACAATATGTAAGTAGTGATTTCTCTACCACATATTTAGTGTTTTAAATATATAATAAAGAAATAGTCTATGATCACAGGCATCTTGCCAATACACATATTAATTCCAAATTTCCCATTCTTAAACTTTGTGAAGAATAGGCTTGAACTTGCTTTTTGTGGTAAAGATGACGTCATGAAAACCATTTCTGGAACTAATCAAAATAGATAAAAATGGTATGGACTTTTACCTCATTTCAGAAAAAATTGTGAATGATAAGTAACTTTTATTGATGACTTTGTTCGATGTGCATTATACTTCATGCATTTTTATTGTGTATCTAAATCTAGTGTGTATATACATATTTGAAAAGATAACAGATTTTATTTAGTTCCTATATTTTACCATATGTTATTTACTTGTAGTAGGGAGAGTTTTGGATCAAATTGTATGAAACTTGTAAAATAAATGGCAACATACAGTAAACAGCAACAGTAAAATATGAAGCAAGTGCTTTAAATGTCTGAGGATTTGTAGTAAATTATTCTATGTATATGCAAAACATATTTTTCTTGCAAAATTTCAGGATCAAATGTATGGGTCAATTTATTTAAAAATAAAGGTTGAACATCATAAAAATTCTGAAAGATATTGATAATGCATAAAATGGATTTAGATCTTCATTTGCTATATAATAAAAGTAAAACGGAAAGGTGACTTTTGCAAATTAATATTTTTTTTAACTTGAACCTTTGAAAATTTTTATTCAATTTTATAAATATTCAAAATGTTGTCTTTTGTTACAACAGAATTTATAAAGAACTTAAATTATAATAACTTAGCCATCATAAATAATAATAAAAATTTGTATTTTGTGCACTAACATTAGAATTGTGATATTATATGACTTTTTAGACACTGCATAGTCATAAGCATCCAAATATTTTGTTTTATTTGCTTTGCAAAACATCAATTTCTTAACTTTAAATAACTAATAATAATAACTTTAACTAAACCATTCTTTTTGTTGTGGTTTCTTTCCTGTATGAGAAGTTTATGTAGAAATGGCAGACATTGTTTTGAAAGAACATTATGAAGACCTGTTACAAATCTTAAGTGTTATGGTCTAGGTTGATTCTGATGTTCCTATTTCTTCTGCAGGTGTTGAGGAATAGGACTGGCTTGCTTATTTAAATCTCAAACAAATACTGTTTAAGTATTTGGGCTAATTATATGAAAAAAGTAATTCGGAATGCCTCCTTTTTACAATTTAAATTATGTTTTTATTTATAAGTATACAGTCTCATTTAGCACATCTTTATGTAATTCAATATAACTTCAAAAACTGAAGTTTATGAAAGGTCAATTTGTGGCAAATTAATTATCTATTTTTTCTGTCTCTGACTGAGCAGTTGAAAACTGTTGACTTCAGTGTTGATTATTTTTTGAATCAGAAGTGATTTCATTTAAGATTTTTATATTTACTTCAAAATTTAATGTAATGCGTATCTGTTATTGTGCATTTAAATTTTTTTTATATAATTTGATTTAAAAGTTTCTTATTATAAGCAAAAAAAAAAAAGCATCTAAAATTTAAATGAATTTCCAGCTTTTATGAACAAGCATGTAATTATTTTGTATGGCAAACAGCTGTTGATGAACATTGCTAATCGTTAGCAGCTTTCTGTAAAATGGGATGATCCAAATCAGTTTTGGGGTAAAAAGCTAATATCCTTGCAGAATATTCTGAATTCTAACCCTGTGAAGCAACCAAAGTTTTCTGAAGGGGGAAAAAACTGTAGAGTAACACTAATAATAAAACTTTGTATAAATCTAAAAGTATCTTGATCATCTTATAATATTTAATGTTAATGGAAGAGTTAGGCTTAAAAAATTGTTGCTATAGTTGGTATTTGTCAATTATATATGTTTGACAAATTCTTTTTAAAACTGAACAGAATATTTGAATCTGAATAAGTCAATAATTCAATTTTTTTTTTGGGTTTTAATACTTTCAATAATAAATGCTTCTGTTGATGCAAATAGGGGTTATAAATGGGAGGAAAAACTCTTAACTCATGTCATTGACTCATAAATTTATTAATAGACTATCTCTACTTATAATAAAGATGACGATGTAAATTGCACTTTAGAGGGATGCCATTTGATCTACCACATTTTTTCAAATATTATTTATATCATAGGTTCCCAAACTTTTTTGAAATGGTGCCCCCTTTTCTAGTGAATATTTTAACACCCACTCCAGAGAAATAAGAGCGTGCATAATGCATGGTGAAAACAAGAATTAAATAATTTGAAAAAAAATACTAAAAGATAGAATATTGTTAGAATTGAAACACTACTGAATTTCTTCCTTATTTCAAAAAGAAGAATAAAAGTTTCAGCTTCCCTGTTACAAGGACAGGCAAGGGTTTTGATGATACAAAGTAATCCATAATGAGCTATTGCTTTCTAAATAAATGATTTGATAGTTTCAGAGAACAATCAAAACATGTAGTTATATTACAAAGTATTTTAAAGACATCAAATTCTAGATTTAGCACATGCAGCCACACAGCCATATATACTAGAGAGCTCTCACTTTCTTTCAACAGTGAAGGCTCATATTGAAATATATGAATTTTTGCACATGTGATAGAAATGAAATATCGGCGTGATTTTAAAGTTTTTTTTAGACTATATTTGGTTAATCTTCTCTGTGCCATATCAACACCCCCTAATTTCTCTGCATCTTTTACCA
>JAPMOQ010044143.1:1117256-1170918 GCA_026543055.1 Argiope trifasciata | reverse complement strand
ATATATATATATATATATATATATATATATATATATATAACATTTCATCCAGAAAGCAACTTTTGAAAATGCTTTCCTAATCAAACTATTGATTCAAACAAAATTATTTTTTGCATTAGATCCTAAGCCTTCTCGGGAATAGGTCAGAAAATGCTTACACTCTGGTAAGTCAGCAAATGCGAATCACTCTACAACCCTGAAGAGTTTCATGGTATAAAAGCATGGCTTTTGGTTCTCAAAAATTAGTCACACTTTATAACATGGATGAAGGTTTGCTTTTTGAGGTAAGCCCCAAGGAATAGTTAAATCGATTCAGAAGGTTTTTTTAAAATCCTCGTATTTGTGATAAGGAGTTTAATTTAGATGCTCCCTAATTGAAAGAAATCTACGAGCACTATTCTATATGAAGATCAGAAAAGGTGCAATATCCGACTGACGGGAAAATGAATCATTGGGATTCCAGCCGAACCTCCTTTAACAACAGTCTCATAGTCCTTAATTACAATTGTTTGGGATATCTGAAGACTGCAATTAGAGAATGATCAGCAGTATGAAATTAAAATACTAAAAATTGTAGTTTGGAGATGTTCATAAAATAATAAAAAATTGTTTTCATAGATTGATTTGTAAACCAGAGCAAATGGTCGCCTCAAACCTTTTTCGCATAGTCTCTAATAAAGAGGTTATTTCCCAATAACTTGCAAAATTTGGGGACCTAGTTCAAGTTAAAGCTTTCTCATTTTCTCAAAGAAGCTGCAGATTTTTTGTACACGGCCTGAATTTCGCCTCTTTACCAAACCTATCGAGAGATATTTGGCGAGATCGTGGATGATTAATTTAAGTTTCGCAGTCCACAGCGTCTGACAATAGATGTACACGCTTTCTTTCCCACCAATAGTAACTAAAATTTCGCCAATTAATTCACTCCCTGTCACAAAACCGCATACCAAATTCGATATATTTAAAGCGCATCTTTTTGAATTATAGCGTGCACAGATCACTGAAAGTACTGACAGATAGTATCAACACTTTGTTGGATTTGATTCAACATTTTATAACTGCCTACATGGAAACGTTAAATTCATCTTGTATTTACCTTTTTCGAACAGCCGAAGGAGTTGCACATAATATGATAAGAATCCAAAAACATACTTTAAGAGTAAGTCAATCTCCACGCATTTTTTGCGTTACTTTTGTTACAGAAAGATGTTTTTAAAAATGTGTTATTTGAACTCCAGGAGGTTTAAATTGCGGAGATTCGTCTTAATTATGTGATTTGGCCAAAATTTTGATAAGTTACAATACGTTGTAGACGAGAAAGTAAAAATGAATACACAGAAGCTCTTCCGTATGATGATGGCATTCTTCAATATCTTTCTAGGGTGTTCAAGGAAAGAGAAAAAAGACAAACACACACACCTACCAGCCACCCATCTGTCGCATGCCAGCTCATAAAAGAAGGCGTCTGAATGCGAGAGATGCGGGCTTGCATGAGCCGGTTTCGGCTGCTTCAGTGCCTCCTTTTCTTTTGCAGGAGGACGCAATTGTCTTGAATTAAAATAATTCAAAAGCACAGAAAAAGGAATACAATAATCGAGCAGCTCATAACACTATGCAGAGCTATTGCATTTTGAGTGAGTTCATATTCGAATCAAATCAAAACGTCAGCCGTAAATATATCAGTAAATAAATAATCGGTTCATTAATAAGGACGGTGAAAGAACATTAAGATGTTCAGCTCATGAAGAGTACTCAGTCAGCTGATTCAGTCAGTCAATGATTAACCTGAACTGAAGTATTTTCGCAATTCATCCATATTAACGAAATCCTTTTCATAAGTACATGGAGAGGAAGTTTGTTCTGAGAAGCGTCTATATTACAAATGAATTTGAAAGAAAAATTCGATTTCTTCGTCTTTGATAAGGAGGAGGAAGACTTGTTCCAGTCAGATCACAAGTTTGTTTTCTTCCAGCTGTTTCTCCATCCATCTTCTTGCAAGAAAGAATCACCACAGCGAGATGACTGCCTCGGCTCCGAGAGAACCCTCGTTCACGCAAAAAAGATATATATAAAAAAAAGAAAAAACATATTAATAGGATGCTATAAAAAATTCAGTTAGTATTTGAAAAAGACAAATAAGAAAACGCGAGTAAAGCAAGTATTTTCTTTTTAGGAGACCATTTCATATAATTGCATAAAGAATTAACCACTTGCGATGGAAAGACGAGTCATGCATATCAAGAGGATTTTGTTACAGAATCGCAAAGACGTCCTATACACGTCAGCAGGCAGTTGTCATTGAAGTAAAAATGATGATCGAGACCCGTCGACTGACTCCGTTGTCGGAGCATAGTTTACAGGAACGCAGACACAGGTCGAAAAACAATTTACTTAGAAGATATAAATCTTTTGACGATTTTTGTTAGGTGTCGCTCCCTTTGTGTGGAGTTGCTGTGAACTATTTTGGCACGAGCACCCGTGAATTTCTTATCAACGCACGGTGATCGAATTAAGTTAATATTAGATATCGAATTCTGATATATAAAACATTATAAAGCTGCTAATTATTTCAAAATCCTAAAATCCTATTGAAAACAAAAATATTGGATTCAAAATTTTAAGTGAAAAAAAAAATTCTATTATTGTACCACAATTTTTAAAAATATAAAGTTCTACTGATCACCGATATCCAGAGTTAAATAAGAAGTTCAACATAAACACATTTCGTCAAGTGGAAAAATGAACCGTAAAATAATTTTTAAAGGTTTCATTTACTGTTTAATTAATAAAAATTTATAAGTGAAATTCAGAGCTTTCATTTAATAAATCCTGAAAACCCTACAGTACAAGAATGACATATTTAAGCCTCATACAAATTCTTTTTTAATTCTAATAAACTTTTAAAACATTTGAAATGCATTCTACAACACTAATTTTTCATGTTTTAATAAATTTTTTGTGTTTTCATTTGGTTATGAATATTTCATCCTGGGTTTTTCCTACATTGTTGAGATGCAAGGAACAGTGGCAGTTACTGCACTTGCTGTTGTGGGAGTTCGTTCCTTTTTATATCGCACTGTACCATCTTTCGTCGTTGCCTGAATTTTGTTTCCCTAAAAAATTTTTGAATAATTTGATTAATAGTTAATAAAAAGAAGATTTTTGTTTGAGATAAGGGCATTTAAACAATATTAATTTTTAATTAAAAAAAACTTTCAAAATAAAAGTTTTGATTCTGAACTCACGCACAAAACGTTTTGGACTCAGCTGCGGTGAAAGAGTAAAAAACTATGGCAGTCTGAGGCTTAAAATAAATATATGTAAGAAACATTTAGATTTGGTATTTATTTACTGAAAAATTTTGAAGTACAATATTTTTGCAATTCTGCAATAGGTAACTGTCCTTTACTTTTACTTATATTCTCAATTGATGTTTGAGAGAAATTCTCTGAGAAATCGATTCATTTTTGAAGTTCTCACCACGAAAATTGAAAATTATCAAATGATGGTTGTTAGGCGATTCATACTCATAGATTAAATTTATCCACATGAAAAATTGAATTAATATTACACTCATATGTTGAATAATGCGGGGATCGCTGCAGTTTTAGAATGTCAATAAAGACCCACACCTCTCAAAAAACGGTGATTTGCATTTTAAAAAAATACAGAATAGCTTTCTATTTAAAAGAGGTTTTAAGATAACTTTGTAATTTTTAAATGACGCTCTATCAATTCAAAGAACACTTCAAAGAAGTTCCACTAATCGACGGGTGGCAGGCTTTTGGTGTGGACATTGTTTAGCTCAGAGTAATGAAATTCAAAGCCTCATAAACCGGCCAGTCATAGTGGCAAAGGACAGAAACATTTTATCAATGGAATACGATTTGCAAAATATAATTAAGAAGATCAGAGATGTTCGAAAAAACCGGTGAATTTATCAACTTCACATTTATTGATATAAAATGAGCCTAAGCAAAATTACTTTTTTGCATTTGGTAGCATTTTTCTAACGATCTCAAACGATTTTGGAAATAAAATATTGCATCAGGATTAAAGAAGTCCTACAGAGACGAAGAAAAGCACCACAAAGCTGATATATGACATCCAAGAAAAAGGACGCTTGCTCTGATTAATAAGTTGCGCGTCTTTCCTCTTTTAAAATATTTTAATATTTTTTAGTTACAAATTGAACTTTACACTTGAAGTACGAAAACGTGGGGCATCTTTTATCTTAAGGTAGGTTTTTTTGCAGCTGTTTCTTTAAAACCTCTCTCGCGCCTCTTCCCTACACGTTCTCTCAGTCTCTCTCTCCTTCTCCCACCTATCATTCTCCCTCCTTCCTCGCCCCACCCATTTTCACTCCCTCCCTTCCTAAGCCTTTCTCATTATCTCCTTCCTTTTCCAATCTTTTCTACCTACCCTTCCTCCAAGCACTCTCCCTCCCTCCATCCTTCCTTCCTTCCTTTCTCAATCTTCTCTCACCCTCCCTCCTTCCCTCCACTCACACACCCTCCTTACACCCTCACTCCACCTTCTTTCACTCACTCAACCTTTCACTCCCACTCCTCACTTTTCCGCCTTTTCTCCTCACTTCAATACTCATTTCAACCTCTCACCTTCTCGCAGGCATCAAGTGTAAAGTTCACAAAAGAAATAAAACGATGGCTTAAACAGGGAAAAAAGGCATCCAATTTAAAATTTTGAGAAAGCAAAAAAAAACAGGTTCGATTTTTATCAAACGGCGAGAGTACTGCTACAAGAGTACTACTTAAAAACTAAATATGAAAAGTAGAGGACAATTAAATATTAACAGAATAGGTATCTTTGAGTTATAAAGACTCTTTTAGACACTAACACCTTTGAGTGATCCATTGACTTGACTTACCAGGTTTAATGAGCATTAAAAATTTGAATTATTTCCTCAATGAAACATTTTTAAAGCTTCGAATTATTGAATCTTTCATTTCAAAAGACTTGCATGAGTCGGTTCACTGTGTTTTGCATTTCCCTAAAAATAAGTCTACGTGTTTATAAATCCGATTCTATTATAGGAAAGAGCAGCAGTATTTTAAAATCAGAGCTCTTTAAAATTGTTTATCATTTCACTGGAACCTTCATTTTATCAAAAAAGTTTGTTAAAGGCATGTTTCATTTTGAAATCTACTGAAGAGGGAAAAATAAGCTGAATCTTCACATCTTGATAAAACAATGGGGGAAAATGCCAGGATGTAGAAAAAATGGGAACATTTTAGGCTTTATTTTAACAATGAAATTTAGTGTTGTAAAATACTCTTAAAATATTTAAGAAGTTAATTATAAACAAGGGCTACAGTAAAATCCTTTAAATTCTAATCCTTCTAATTCTAACGTATGGTCGAGGAAGCAACGTATAGTAAAATGAGTTTGCTGAAATTTTAACAATATACAGAGCCCCAAGAAACAAAATAAAGAAGTTAATATAATTCTAAAAAATAATGTATCATTGCCAATTGAATACTTTAAATAACTTGTACTAATAAAGCTGAATATGTGTATGTTGGCGCTCTACAGGACAGACCGTTGGACCTACAGCTACCAAAGTTGGTACATTTATATCTTGGAAGACGGGAATGTGAAAAACCCTTTTTTTCGAATTTAAAATTAGAATTCGAATTAATTAAAAATTGAGCGAAATTTCGACGTTTTTCCGCCATAACTTCCGAAAATATTATCGCTCAAAGATGATTTTTACATCAAATTAAAGATTTAAAAAAATTAGCTTTCTAATGGTGTCAATAATTTAACACATAACTTAGACTTCTATATTTAACGAATTTTGAAAGAAATATTTTAACTATACGTTTCAACAATATATTTCGGACAAAACAATAAAATTTAATCTGCACGAGCACGTTGCGAGTGAAGGGGTAATATCTTATCAATATGTTGCCATTAGATTGACAAAAACTCAAATTAAAAAAATAAATAAATATAGCAAATTAAACATATAAAAATGTAATTTTCAGCACGTGTCTGGATGAAATGAAATAAATATGAAATATGCTTTTTCTATAAAGAAAATGTAAAGAAAAATTTCTCTAGACTGATTGGTCTAAGAATGAAAATGTTGAATTTCCCAAACATTTCTATTCAGAGCTCCATAAATCAATCAAATTTGACAGCAGCCGATAGAAACCTTCATTTACTTATTTGAAAGTTGAAGTGTCAGGAATATTTTGTAGAATATGATTCCTTATAACTAAAAGATAAAAAATTATTAATTTTAAATTTTATATAATTACGTTTATAGATCAAAATAAAATATCATTCGCATCATTTAAATCTTTTCGAAAGTGAAACTAAAACATGAATTTTATGATGAATATAAGTCATTTTTGTTGAATAATTCTTGAAATATTACATAAATTATTGTAATTATTCAGTAGTATCATAATGATTCTCTGTTATTTATGTTTAAAAAAATGCTTGGTTTCAGTAAAAAAAATGTTTTTATATTCAATTTGCAGTTTAATCGTTTCCACTTTAAATTAAAGTTGAAATTTTTCCAGCACTGACAGATAATTAGAGACATGTAGTACATTATGTGCTTAAGACTTTTATAACTGCATGAGTGAGTTATTTGTAAAATTTTAATTTTGATAGCCATATATTTCGATAAAGTAGCTATTAAAAAACCAAGTTACATAAAGTATTTAATTGAAAATGCCATCACATTAAGTATTTAACTGATAATTTTAAATAGCAGTAAGATGGCGAATCATCTGGTCGCCAAATTCGGTTAGTCTATACTTATAATAAAGCTCAATGTGTGTGTGTGTGTGTGTGTGTGTTGGCGCTCTACAGGCCAGACAGTTGGACCTACAGCTACCAAATTTGGTACATGTATACCTTGGAGGTCCGGAATGTGCACCTCGGAGCCCTTTTTTCGAATTTTTAATTAGAATTTGAATTAATTAAAATTTAAGCGAAATTTCGACGTTTTTCCGCTATAACTTCCGAAAATATTATTGCACAAGTATGATTTTTATATAAATTTAAAGATAAAAAAATTAGCTTTCTAATGGTATCAGTTTTTTAAATTTATAATGTAAACTTCTATTTGTAATGAATTTTTAAAGAAATATTTTAACCATGTTTTTATCACGTGACTGGATAAAATAAAAGAATGCCGGAAGTTCAAAAAAAAAAAAATTACCATCGCAAAATAAATCTACAGAAATGGCACTTTCAGCACGTGACTGGATAAAATAAAAGAAGTATAAAATGTGATATTTTCTTTGAAAAATAAATGCAAAGCAAAGGTTTCTACAATCGTTTGCAATATCTATATCATTTACTCAATAAATGTTCTTTATTTACAGTAAACTTGATTGAATTTTGACAGGAAATGCATTGAAATCCCGACTTAATGGCATATTTATGTAATCGTTTGCAATATCTGTATCATTAATTTAATACTTTTTTTCCCTTTCTCGCTTTCTTTAAAAAAACATATTTAATATTTTGGCAACATAATCAATTTTTTTTAATATTTTGGAAGCATAACCGATGGTTAAAACTGACTGATTTATAAAATTAAAGAATATTATTAGAAAAAGGTGTACTTTTAGTACTTTCCGTCCGTCATCTTAAAGAAAATACTAATTTCAGGTCAATCAATGCCCGGAATTACTTCAAGGCTAATGAATATGTGATTTAATTGAAAATTTTAGAACGCTTTACTCATGGCGAACCAGCTGGTCGCGAAAGGCGGCTAGTAATAAATAAAGAAGATGAGCCAAAAAGTCCATTTAAAAAATGAACGACATCCATATAAATAAAAAAGCATAAATTTCGCCTGTTCAAAATCTTAAATGTCAGAAAGTTGTTCACCGATTACTGTGAAGTTTTGACACAAAGTTGCATTCGAATACGTGCCTCTTTTTAAACGTATTGTACAGATATCACACCTGTGAAGGTATAAAAATGTTTGAAAAAGCATAATACAAAAGCAAATACTACTAATACATTATTCTAATATTTTTTTTATTTCCTTTCCTATTGCCTATTTGATGGTTTAGGATTTTCTTTATTTAATTATTTCATGTGACACTGTTTTGGAATTGAGTCACGTCTCTTGTGATAGAATTCATTTTGAAAAACACAGTTCCGTTTGCAACTTAACCGAAGGTGGGATTGAGCTTTGTCGATTTATTTTCATTTCAATTCAAATCATATCGTCTTCGGTTTAGTTTAGTTTAGTTATAGTTACGTCCCGTTGTAAAGCAACACTAAAGCTATATTGGGATGGACACCGTCATTTTGAACCACGGTCAGATGACGAAGACGACACCTGAACTGGCACTCCCCTCTCCACACCTGAGGTCTTCGGATTTCGAGCCGATATAAATATTTTGTATCTCGTTGTGTTGGATTTGAACTGCATCGATTGGTTTGCGTATGAATTGAAACATTTCGATAGCATTCTTTTTATTTACTCCGCTTTTTAGTTCGGGGTTTTTTTTTTAAAAAAATTGCAACTTTATACGTCACAACCAGGGATATTTAAACAAACAACGAAATACAGATTGTAAACCGTGGATCCTAACCTGGATGAAGACTTTTTTCCTCGTATTCTGTAGGTAAATGTGCCCTGTCCAATATCTTCCCAACAACTGAAAATTGTCAATATGAGCTTAAACTAGAAATTAAAACTAGAAAGCGCTCTTCATTAGCTTGATTCTGGAAACAATTCAATCCCAAAATGACGCAACCTTAATCCTTACATCGTCAGGAATAGTCGCGACATTTGCTCCAAGCAGAATTGCTCAAGCCGCTTTGAGACTACCAAGGAACAAATGTGCAGCACTTCCAAAGCATCCGCCATGCGAAAAATATCGCAGAAATGCAAGCTTCCTGGTCGAAATGAATACACAATGGCAAGCAAAAGAATCTCTCGAGACTACTGATTTCAACATCTGTGAAGAAACATCAGACCATCAGGGAACGCAATAATATGGCTTGACGGAAACTTCAGGCAAACATTACTTCGATCATTACCAGCAGACAAAATAAATGTTTGCCTCTCTATCATGTGATGACACAAAAAAGACATTGAAACTACCAATATGTCTGTCCTGCTGCAAAATAATCAGTTGATATATTTTCACTTCGTTGCTGGAAATGGAGGATGGAAGGGTTGATGTGACCTCAGAACGAATTTCACTCCATCACCAAATTAGTACTGTTAAAAATTGGTTAAAAAAAGTTTTTCCCAATATTCAAACCAATTGTAAAAATCAGAAGTGGTTGATTGAATGAACTAAATTTTCAGGGAATTATTACTTCCTGAAGATCACAAATTTTTCATATGCCGTCTATGACATTGTAGCACAGAACTTGCCACCTTTAAGAATGTTTTCCACAAAACATATTTTTTCTGCTGCAATTATTTACGATTTGAAATTTTAAAATAGATACATTAAAATAGGTGCATTTTAAAATAGATGACAATTTTAACTGTTAAAATTTTATAACGATAATTTTTCTTTCTTTGATTTTAATTATCTATAAAAAAATTTCTTACATATTACTTGTAATCTTAACCATCTTATTTGCATTGATATGCGAGTAATGCTCATTGCTTAGTTTATCTTAGTACAAGTAATAATACAAATTCAGGTTATCTTCAATTTTGAACATTTTGTAATTCATTGAATGGTTTCTTGTAACAATGTCTTGAATAAGTCAAAAACTAAATAATAATTTTAAATAACTAAAAAGATCTGCTTAAAAATTAATCGTGAGAATAAAGTTGCATAAATTAACACATTTACATTTAAAAAAATATTACACAAATAAAATCAATTAAAGAAATTTCTAAGGAAATTTTAATTTTTACTCTGACGAAATGAAGAATGCTTTCATAAACAATCAATAAAACAAAACTGTGTTATAAAATATGTACATCAGACACTATATTTCACTATAAAAATATAAAAAAGACATTTTATTTGAATAAGTCAAAATATTTTCGAAAACATTTGTTACTATGATGTTAGAGCTTTAAAAGAATAAAATTTTAAAATTAAGCATACTGATGCATTAAAGCAAAGTTTGTATTTACAGTATCAACGCATTCATAAGAAATCCCTATCATAATACACGTATGCAAAAATTTATTTTTAACATGGTTGCCGAACTATGCATATACAATATTGAGAAATTCTACAAACCTCTCACCACTGTCTGGATTCTAACATTCCGTTCCTTCGTGAATGTGACATTGCGTGGTTTCGAGGGATTCAGCCAGCACGACAGTCCTTCGGAACGACTTCGGGAACCCCGCGCTCATGGGCAGGCAACGGCAACAGTTCATGCATCGCTTCTCAACATATGGGGAGGGGTTGAAAAGACAATATTGCACGGCAATGAAGAGAATTTGAATAATATTTTCATTTCATAACACCTCAACTCTCGACAGTCAGATCTCTGATTGTTTAACCCACTTATTCCTGGGATCATTTTACGAAGGGTGGTAAGTTCACAAGCAGCAGTATTTGGAAAGCAGAAATTTTCGGTGGGAATACTGTAACCCAGAGTGAAAACAGATGACCCAGCTGTCTTAGACAGGTCGTTCGAGCTGTTAGTGTTAGCACCAAAACCTGAATCAGGGACAGTAATGACAAGATGAAGTAGTCTCGCACAGAGATGCGAGCCATGATACGATTTCTGGGGGCAAAGAATGTGTCCCCATCGCACATTCACAGACGAATCGTTAAAGTAGATTATTGGGAGTGAATCTACGCCATTTCACCTTTACAATAAGTAGATTACAGAAAGATGAAATGGTTCTTTTGAAGCAGGCAGACACAAGTGGGAGACGTTTTGGTGGGATGTCTGGAGCCACCCCACATACAGCCCCTTTTTGGTTCCCAGCGACTATTTCCATTTCCTGGCATTGAAGAAATATTTACCCAAAACAATGTTCATGTCAGACGGTGATGTTCAAAAAGGTGCAAAGAAATGACTCAATTGTTGGGGACCTGATTGTTACCAAGACGAGTTTTCATATTTCTTCTGCGGTGTGATAAATGCATGAAAAGGTTTGGTGGTTATGTAGAGAAGTGACCTCCAAGTGTATCTTTTAAAACAAGCGATTATTTTCGCAGGATAATAAGGAAACATTGTTTTAAAAATATTTCATCAGAATTTTCTTTTGTAATTTGAATCAAATTCAGTTTTTCACAACAAATGATGCAACTTTCGAGATTACATTAGAAATCTCGGAAATAGTAACTAGTTTCATCTGCATAATTGCACCCGGTAAAAAAATAAGAGCAAAAATTATCTTTTTTAACACTTTTTTTTTCCTTCAAATTTTCTGATGTACTTTTTATATCTCAATTTTTTTAAATGTCTAAAACTATAATACACAAAAAATTCCAAATGCATCAAACTGAAATTGTAATTTTATTTCCAGATTTTAAATATTTGGGTATTTAATTCTTTTTGCTTTCTTAGAGGCTTCATATGAAACTGAGATATTTAATTTATTGTTCATGTTATTATATGGGATTGTGAATATGGAATCACAATCACTGTTTTGTGCTAATTAAAAAAAAATATGTTGACTTGAATTTTAAGAGCATTTTCATTCGAAATTTTGAAGTTCTTCAAGACAGAACGGAAAAGGGTGGAGTTATAATACGAGAATACATTAATCGAACTCAATATAAATTTTCAGAAACAGAGACTTAACTATCTAACAATATGGCAAGCGACAAAAAGCAAAAATCAATAACTTCAAATCTGAGCAGAGAGATTCAGCAAAAATCGGGAGAATGCAGATGAATTTGTGCAATTCGATGACTTCACACGAAACGAGGAACCATTCAGGAATCTGTTCAACGTCGTCTGTTCATCTGTTCAATGTTGAACTCTTATCTGACGAAGGAAAAATATTTGACATATTTTCGTAAAACCTCATTAGTACTCAACCATTTCAACGCTTACACAAGTTCGCTTGGGCTACATGCTCCTGTTTATAACTAATAATTTGTATACAAATTCGAGATCCATTAACTTTTAGCCCACAAAAATATACCACAACACACCATTCTTACCCGTCTGCAGATTTCACATGATTTTTTAATAAAATTAATGATACGGATAAGTTTGAGTTTGATAATGTCTGAGTGAATAAATCTTCGTTATGTAAATAGACTTCTCGGCATAGTATTTTTGATGTCAGTGTCATCGATGGCCCCTCTAAATTAATGGAAGTTGTGTGTTGTTATAAAAAGTTTCTCTTTAAAAAGCGGCATTTCAATTAAATTAAAACAATTACATAAAGAAAAAAACTATTTAGGTTATTTATCATCCTCTTATTTCAATGCTTGAAAATTTGTCAAGCATTTAATGATGTTTAATTTTTTATGTATTAGAATGAATGTAAATTATAGCTCTTTTGTTTTAAAATAAAAACTAGCTACAGATGAAAATAGATGAACAGAATCATTCACAGAGATAAAATAACAGACACTTTATAATTTTTTTTTGTTTATAATCTATCTTGAATTCCTTATAAATTGTATATTTTACAATGTTTGAAGTTCGTAATTCTTTTGATTCTCTCCTCGAAATATTTTTGAAAGGCAGGAGCTTTTTATTATCATATACCTATCGAGTTCCTTTGGGAGACAATTATTTAGGCATAACCAGTAGGCGAACTGCATATGCACGAAAACTACAGATGAATATTTCCGAATTAAGTATAATTAATTTGCATGTCGATTTGAGAAGCGATTACGAAATATTTTAATAATAAAACAAACATCGCAAGTAAATAACATTTTAAAATAGAATGATATCAATGCTCCTGAAGTTTAATACTTGAACATTTACAGAAGATTTAAAAATCTGAAGAAGGGGTTTTCATTGTCATTCAGACAACGTTCCCTAGGTCAATTTACGTTGTTTTTCCATGAGTTATAATCAATTTAACGTCCAATGGTAACGCAATTGAATGAATTCATTCAAACAAATTAAGAGAAAATCCATAATTCGTAGAACAAATTAAGCTTTGAATAAATTACAAGCCGTTATTTTCGCCACTTGTTATTCAATTCACATTTTAGTCAAGCGTTTTAGAATGTTGATTCCAAAACGACATTATCAAAAAAAAAAGAGAGCACTCAGTGGACACAACACACGAGTCGGATCTCCACGGCTGACGGAACTCAGTGAGAAATTCATTCAGCAATAACTAAACAAGATATTTCAAACTATAGGAAGAGAGCGATGGTCATGACGTATTCAAACAAAATATTTTGGTTTGTGAATTGGCATAAATACCAAGATTCGATTTGTTAAAAGAACACTGAAGTTGTTTATGGAGCACCAAACAATCTGGATTTAACTTTTCTCAAGATAACTGTAAATCCATTAGTTAAACGATGTTTCTCCATTTTACTCCTCATGGGCAACAAATTAATGTTATTTCATCTTTAAAAAAGTCTCATCTAAGAATATGAATTCATTTATTATAATTTTATAAACCATGCACCAAGAAAAGAACTAAAATATTCATTGCATTAAATAAGAAAATACCACGGACAGCAATACCACAGAAACAAAGAAAGAGTCTAAAATATTAAATCTTTTATCGTGAATAGTACATAGATTTTGTTAATAAAGAAAACAGAAAAGGAAAAGAAAGAATTGTTTACTAATCAAAATTATTTTTATCATTTATTTTCAACTCTAATTATGGAAGTCAGAATAGAACATCAGTCATCGAAATGTTTTTAGCTAATTTCTTGAGGAATAGCTTCTTTAGAGACACAATCAAAAATAAAATTCGTTTTAACTGCTTTCTTTATTTTGACTTGAAATTATTCAGATATTGTATACACAAGGGTGAAAACAGAATTCTAAATACCATGCCTAATAATAAAAATCAATTTGTTCAAACCGAGCAGTGGAAATTCCCCCTCATTATTCAAGTATCTCGAAATTCATGTAAACGGAATTTTTCGCCTATTAAATTCAATTTTCTTCCTCAGAAAAACGTATATAAATGCTTTTATTAAAATATTCTAGAGATGTTTTTTTTTCACGAATTATTCAGCTCATTGGATAAACAAGTAATGATTGAATACATTTAATTACACTATTTTTACGAGGAAAACGACAAATTTTTCTCAGATATTTATATTTTGTCATGACACACTTTTACCAATTTTTAGAAAAAGTATACATTAAGGAAGAACTTGAATATGGATTTATCTTCTAAAATGTTTTTCACCTTTACAGTATGATTTTCTCTTTAAAATTTTTTAATGAGATATTTCCTTGTTAGTATTTCAAATGTATTATAAAAGTAGGTATGAAAAATTATATATAATAACTTTTTTAATGAACAATTTTTTCTAGAATTCAACCAAGGACGCTTAAAGCATTGGACCAGAGAAAGGAGAGAAAAATCTTTTAAAGTATTTTTACAAGACAGAAATTCTCCACACCTCCCAAAAATTCATCAAATTAAATTAAATTATGTAAAATCAGGACACGATTTCATTCCTTTGCCGGATGAAGTATAGTATTTATGCCATTTTGCTTTTCCAGAAATAAAGAGAAAAATGTCCAATGTAGTAATCATTTGCAAGTTAAGCTGAACTTTTTTTCCAACGCGCGGAAACCTAATTAATTATGCGCTAAATATATGTTTGTGTTCCATCTCGATTCTGCTTTTCTGGCATTTAATCAAAGCAAAGGTAGGGGAGCCACAAACATGTGGGTGAGGAGTTGCAGTATTAATGGAGAGCTTCTCGCTTTCCTAATGGACATAATAATAAACGGTCAAATTGTCTCCACTCCAATGAAGGAACGCATCTCATACGACGGAAGTTACAGCGTGTCCTGTAACGATATTGTGACCCATCACGTGATTGGCATTAGGACTGTAACGAGGACAATTATTCAGTTCATTCTTGTTACAAAGGTGTGATTGGGGCAGATATTTTGGATTGTGATTATTTTGAATATAAATTTTCTAAAATTAATTTATTTGATCAAAATGGGATTTTATGTCACACTAAAAAAATCTTTCGGCATTCTTAAATTTAATTTCAGAGATAAGGGGGCGGGAGGGATTTGTGGTCGTTCTGAAATTTTGAAGATATCTGCAGATATCAATCTTTTATCAAAATAATTTGCGCTTCTTGATTTGATTCAAGTTATTTTAAAATGCAGCAGAGAAAGGCACTGGCAAATTGACTCGAGTGACTGAGCTTAAACAAGTATTTCGAAAATGAAACAGTTTCAAGACATTCTCGAATTCTTTTTAATTAAAAGTAAAGCTAGGAGGGAAAGTATAAACCCATTTGACTTTTCATCATTTAATATATTGAGACAAAATACATTTCAAGAAGAACCTTCGTTCAACCTAATTCTTTTTATTAATGAAATTCTATGCACACATTTTGACTTACAGCAACTATTTTGCTGTCAATGTAATCAGACCGACTGCTCTTCCTGAATACTAATAGATAAGGATTTTAAATAATCGCTGAAATATCTGCAATTCAAAATGCTTCTTATAGATTAGTTGGAACTGAACTGAATTGTTTGCCGATGAATTTCAGTTTTTTTTTTACGTATAATGAACCAAACATGACTTTGTTTTATATTTCTGATAAAGATACTGACTTTTAAAGTCAAATATCAATAATATTATTATTTTAGATATTAATTATAGAATTTATAGCAACATCCATATTACAGTGTATTCAAGAAATAATAAAAAAAAGTTTTCATGTTTTGCATAGCATAATGTAAAACGCATGATAAGCAACAGACGTTTACCATGCACTTGATTTATGGAAGGTATTCTATTGAAGTTCGAATTTGCCATCAGTTACAAGAAGTATAAAAATGTTTATTAACTGTAATCAGGTCCATTTAATTGTAAATAATTAATAGACGCTTACAACACCTCTCGATAGAAAACAAATCAAATATGTCAGATGCATTCTTCAAACATTTTTTTTTTTGTCCAAAAACCACCTAATTTATTAGCATGAGTTTGAGGCAGGCTTGGCAAGATATGTTACCATTTCGAAAAAAAAAAAGAAAAAAAAAATTCTACTAAGCATTTATTCAGGATTAAAAATTACAAGTTTCCCCAAGTACGTAAAATGCTGGATTATTGTATGCAACATTGATCAAATGGGAATCAAATTCGAAGAACTGCATAAATATTGATTTTCTAAACATTAGGATGCTTCGAAATTTGATTTCTATAAAAATAAAAGATCCGAGTTCTTCAATATTTCGCGTATGGATGCTGACACAGCAAGATACACATTACCAGTTCTGTGGTGAATAAGCAACTGGGAAGTATACATCTATCTTAAAGCGTAAGGACTGGCTTGCATGCTTTTAAGCATTCAAACGTTTGATGTAGAATTCGAGTCTTACGCTCTGAGATTCGCCGATTCATTTCTGAATTTTTTTAAATATTTTTTTTTTTTCATCTGGAGAGATGTCGATGTGTATGTCTGCCACAATCCAGGGTAGTTGACAATAAAAAATTACGTATTATTATTAATATTATTACTCGCCGTTAATGCTCCCAACATCTTAAATGATTTGTGTATCTGTATGTGTAATTGCATGATAAACGTGATATACGATAGAATGGGCGGATATGTTCATGACAATTATTAACTTTAAATATTACGTGGATAAATGATTTGGAAGGACATTTTTCTGGCACATTCGATCATTGTTGTAATTATATAGGGGAGGATTTTCTTTGAAACCATTGAACAACTTCCAAAAGTGTAAATTACAAATCATATTTAAAAAATATATATACAGAAAATATTTTGACGAAACACTAACAAGCTAACAAAATTTCTTATCACTCCGAATTAAAAAGAAATACAAACTAGGTAGGTAGTTAAAAAATTTTAAAAATTGTGTTTTGTTTACATTTGTTTCAAAATTATTTCGTATACTAAATTTGTATAATTCATTCCTTGATTTCGGAATGGGTCCAAATTGCTCAAATAAGCTAAAACAAGTGACTAGTTATTTATTATGAGAAATTATTTTCTTAAATAAATGGCAATTAATTTTATTCTTATCTATTCATTTTTAAATTTACCTAATAACTATCTCAAACTGAAATCAAAACTTAAAAAAAAATTAAAATTCTGAAAAACCTATTCTTTTTTACATTTTTTAATTTTTTTTCTATTTCCTAATAATGTTTTTAACATTAAATTATTCAAGATCCATTGTAAAAAAATCTATACAAAATCATCTGAATGTCTGTCGTAGAAATAATTCGAGGAACAGTTAGGTAATCGTGACACTTTGTTTTTAATTTACAGTAAAAAAAATTCCGGCTGAATTTTTTTGAAACTTCTCACAATCAACTCGGCATCTTTTTCCAAACACTTCACAATTTTGTCTGCCATGACATTAATTCAGGATTAACTAAAACCATGAATACATTTACATGTGCTAGCACCCTTTTTGCGCGAGGATTTTACATACCGAAACATTAAAAAGGGATGAAAAAGTTAACCTTATTTAAATGTCCGGTAATTATTTTCACATTCTTTGGCTCTAAACATTTATGACATTTACACTATTTTCCATACATTTTGTGTAAATTACATAAAAGTAGATCAAATTTATTGTGATTAAACCTAGTTATGAAATTATTCTTAATATAATCTTAACCACATACATAATGTTATGTATGCATGTTAAATACGTTATGATGTATGTTAAATAAGATGACAATGTGATCTTATATAACATGCACGGAATCTAGAGTTTCATTCAAAATTATGGAAGCAGTCAAAATGTTAATGTATTCACAATCCATCACATTCAGAACGCTGTACATTCATAGTTTTTGCTTAAATACAAATAAACCATATGGAAAAATGCATGAAAACAAGAAATAAAATTATCATTTGTGACAAAGAGCGCTTCTTATTTCTATTTCGTTTACTATTTTTTTTAATTTTTTTCTTTCTTACATTTTTTTTCTTTCGCATTTTTTTTTTCCTTTTTTCAATTTTTTTTTATTTCATTTCTTTTTTATTTATTTTTTTGCTTTCATTTTTTTTTTCTTTTTTAAAATTTTTTTTAATTTTTAAATAATTTTTTTTACATTGTCCCTCTTTTTTTGCTTCTATGTCACAATTAAACACAAAAAGGTATTAAATAGTAATTTTTAAACTGGAAAAAATTCTCCATAGCATCTACTTGTACATTTCTTTAATCAGATTACATACATTTTTTTAAACAATTTTCTAATCTGCATTTGCACAGATTATCAATCCGATAGACCTGCATAGACGCTTCATTGGGAAGAGTGAAAAATGGAATAACTTTTGATCAAATGCATGTTAAACACGCTTAATTATTTTCATGCATACATATGATATCCAATTAAATATTGTGCGTTCAAAATACTTGAATAGAACACATAGCAAGCCAAAATATCTGGCAGTTCCTAAATTTAATCATTATTGTGCTCAATAGATAAAATATTTGAAATATTTTTCACTCAAATCTGAATTCAAACAGAAATTCATTTTGTTCATGCAGTCAACCTGAGCAGATAAATTTCTCTTCATTTTCGCGTATATATTTATAGTATGAAAGAGACTTGGATTCCAAATATACAGTCTTAATATAGAAATTTAAAGCTTTTAAACGCTATTTGATTGCCGTGCTTAATTACTTTTTCATTTAAGTCCATTAAAATCAAATCCATTAACGCAGACTTTGTTCTTTGGCAGATATGATGTTTTGACAATCTGCTAGGATTAAATCAAAAGACAGCGTACGGCATTTTAAAAGGTTAATAGTCTCGAAGCAAGAATTTATCCAAATAAATATTTTATTGAACTAATTTCTGTGAAATGCTATTTTTAAATTTTATATTAAAAGTATTTATATTACTTCTTATATAATCATTTTATATCATATATATATATATATATATAGAAATTTACGATGATTGCAAATCAGTTTCCTTTTTTGCCATTATTTAAGCTTTGCAATTGACTATTCGCAAACAAATTAAATTTTAATGATATTTATAACCTCAAACTTCAGAGTTTGAGGCTTTTTCACTATAACAAACGAACCAACACTTTGAGAATGAAATGAATCACTCAGTTTTAAAACTGCGAAATCTGTCACCTACCATACGTGAAAACTGCAACATCAAGATATTTTATAATTAAAAACAAATACATAAAAGAAGAGCAAGTCCTGAAGTATATGACATGAATTTGCTAGAAAATTCACATAAAAAATTTGTATTTTCTGAAGACAGCACAATGAGAAGTTCCGGATGCATTCAAAAGGAGCTGCTTGCCTGCCTGCTCTTGTGTCTGATACACGGACGAGACAGATTTTTTTAATGGCACTAAAGAGCACCACCAACACATTCGAAATGAATTTCATCAGTTATTCCTGACGAAAATATGTTTCTCGACTTAGAAAATGCCTTTACAAGATGAGATTATTTTAGAAACCTGGATGTACCGTTTCTGTTTGCTGTTGTACTTTCGACATGGCACTTGCGAAGAAGTCATTAAAGAGGCATATTTCTGCATTTGAACAGTCAATATCTTAATAGTATATTTCTTTTGACACCTTGATAGGATGATTAGTGGATTTAATAGCTGATATGTTTGAAGTCATAAGGTATGTATACTCTTAGTAGAGCTGCAAATCATTCAGAAAATCTCTGTAAAACTTTCTCATGCTCAGCCTACTTTTAGTTATGTCCACTTTATGAATTAACAAAATGTTGCGCATTGGTCAATTATTAATGGAATTAACATCGTAAGGATCTAACCGAATGTCGTTATCAGATGGATCATAGTACAGTTACAACATTCTAAAGTTTGTGAAAGTGTCCTTTGAAAATTGCTATTTTGCTTGCTCATAACTGTGTACTACCACCGTATGGCACAGTTATTAAACACGAAGAAAGGCTGCAACCGGCAAAGAAGACAGAAGTGAGTTGTGGCAATACTGAGCTCTTATCCAACTGTCCATATTGAAACTGAAACAATTAGATGCGTCACTGCAATGAAGAATAGCGATCAACCTTCAGCCTTGCATTTGTGAAGATGTCATTAAAATGGCATCTTTCTAGTTCGAGCGGACAATCGCTCAGCTGTACACTTCTTCGTTATCTTGCTAAGATGAGAACATTTATTAAATGAAATGTCTTGAGTCGTTAACAGTGTCTATTCGCACTAGAGCTAGAGACCATTACAAAATATTCTCAAGCTCAGCCAACTTTCGGACGACCCACTTGCTTTGTAAATGCCGAGCTTATGGCATTAGTTTTGATGTGGGTGCACTTTTCGTGGAAACCACTGCATTCCTAACAGTCAGCACAGTGTTAATAGAAGAATCACAGCACAGTCATTGTAGTCAGCACAATGTTAACAGAAGAATCACAGCACAGTCATTGCAGTCAGCACAGTGTTAACAGAAGAATCACAGCACAGTCATTGCAGTCAGCACAGTATCAACAGAAGAATCACAACACAGTCATTGCATTTCAAGTTCATAGTAGATACCTTTGATAATGGCGTATTTTGCTTGCTGATGATTCCAATATTCAAAACCACTGTCGCCGAAGCTGCACACTTATTAGGCACGAAGACAGATTGCAAAAGAAAGTAGCAAATGAGGATGCAGAGTACCTTTCCAACTCTTCGTATTAAAACAGATATGCGTGGTGTTGGAATGAACAGCAGCGGTCACTCTTTCATTATAGTTCTCATTCTCTCACTTCACAAAGAGTTTTTCTGCTGGAGATTCTTGGACTAGTTCATTTTTTAAACAATCAAAATGATATTTTCTTTGATTGAAAGCAATCACCGAGCAGCAAATAGGCCGTCAACAATGTTGCATCAGCTCTGTGCTACTTTGTCATCAACAGTATCAGTATGCTAACTTAAGATTACACAAAATGTCCATTTCTATAATAAATTTGTTCAAACTTAATATGACCACCATAGTTCCTCTCGGAAAGGTTTCTTTGGAAATTAAAAATAAGGCGGCTCCTCAACAGAGTACAGTTTGTTAATTTTTCTTTCAATTTTCATCACGTTTTTTTTTTTTTTTTTTGTCTATCGTTTCAAAATAGTTCACAGAATAAAACTATGGGCATGAGTATTCTATTCTGAATGCTTAAAAGTAGTTTTTTAAAATTATTATTGAAGATTCTTCAGTAGTTCATTTTTTTTTAACAAATCAATGCAACTTTTTCCATCAGTAGTAAATATATGAACAGAACTCGCCAGGCAACAGTTTGTTAATAAGTTGCACCAACTCTTTGTTCCTTTGCCATTACCAGCCCTAACCACATTGCTGAGCAAGGAGATTTTCTATATTTGCTATCGAAGACCCTTTTGACGATTAGCACTTGGGAAAGGATTTCTTTGGTTACCTGACACAAGGCAGCAAGCTTTCAGCTCCTCAAAAGGGTACAATCAGGGCATCCGATTTTTTTTCATTCAGATTCAACAATTTGATATAGACATGCAAAATTCATCAACATTAATTCATTCATTCATTTTGTTTTAATTCTACACTGCATACTTTTAAAAAAATTCCTCACCACAACAATCAAAAAGTTTATTATCGTAAAATTTAGCATTTACAACATAATAAACCTTGGTAAAGTTTCTCCATTTCACTAAATTTTCTATTCTTATCAACTTTGTATTGTAGTTTTTATTTTCATATAATTAAAAAATTTCTATTGTAAATTAAAAACTGTAATAAGTTATGTATTAAAATATTCAGAATTTTCAGATATGATAAAATACACGAGATACAGATAGAGATAAATGAGCAGAGTAGAATCAACTTGTATGTTGCAGTTTTCAAAATAGCAGTGACAGATAGTTATCAAATACTAGAAATTTTGAATTTCAACAAATGTTATTTTTAAACACTTCTATTCACAATTGGACTTCTTTCTCTTTTAGTTTGCAGCTTGTTTACTATCATTATTTTATGTATATGCCAATAACCTACTTTTATTATGAGAAACAGAATATTAAATCGCAGATATGTAAATTTAAAATAAATTAAAAGAATTTCATGATTAGTAATTAATGAATATATCATAATTTTATAACTGTTCTTAAAATATTAAAATTTTGAAAAACAAATTGCAAGACTTCAAGCCTTTTGGCAAAAATTATGTTTTAATGGAAATACTTCTAATATATATTGCAAATTAAACAATAAATCAATTCTATGTAAATTTAAAATCATCACACGTTTATTTGCAAAGTGTTTTCTCTGTTTCAATGAATCATGAAAATCTAAAATTAATTTTTTTTAAAAGAAAAGCTTATTCCAAAAGCGAAACAAAGCGAGATTTTTTAATTAAGAAATATTTGGTGTCCAAGTCTTTTTCTAGAAAATAATAAATTTCATATTATATATATAGTCATGATAATGTAAAATACATTAAAGTAACAAAAGTCATGGGATGACTGTTAATATCGTGTCGGTCCTCCTTTTGCCCGAAGAAGTGCAACAACTCGACGTGTCATGGAGTCCACAAGTCGTTGGAAGTCCTCTGCAGGAATAGTGAGCCATGCTGTCTGTATAGACGTCCATAATTGTGAAAGTGTGGATGGTGCAGGAGTTTGGGCACGAACGAACCTTTCGATGATGTCCCATAAATGCTCGATGGGATTCATATCGGGCGATCTAGGTGGCCATATCATGCGCTGGAATTGTCCGGAATGTTCTTCAAACCAAAAGCGAACAGTTCTGGCCCGGTGACATGGCGCATTATCAGCCATAAAAATCCCATCGTTGTGCGGGTACGTGAAGTCCATGAATGGCTGCGAGTGATCTGCAAGCAGCTGAACATAACCATTTCCAGTCAATGATCGGTTCAGCTGCACCAGAGGATCGAGTCCATGCCATGTAAAAACAGCCCACACCATTATGCAGCCACCACCAGCTTGAACAGTGCCTTGCTGACAGTTTGGGTCCATGGCTTCGTGGGTTCTGCGCTACACTCGAACTCTACCATCAGCTCGTAACAACTGAAATCGTGACTTCTGACCACGCCAGGGTTTTCCACTGGTCTAGGGACCAGTGGAAAACCGTGCCCAGGAGAGTCGCTGCAGGCGATGTCGTGCTGTCAGTAAAGGCACTCGAGTCAGTCTTCTGCTGTCATAGCCCAAGGAAGACAAATTTCGCCGCACAGTCCTATCAGACACGTCCCTCGTACGTCCCACATTGATTCCTGCAGTTATTTGACGAAGTGTTGCGTGTCCATTAACATTGACCATTCTACACAGACGTCGGCGGTCTCGGTCATTAAGTGCAGGTGGTCGCCCACTGCGCTGTCCATGATGGGATGTGATGCCTGAAATTTCATACTCTCGGCACACTCTTGATACTGTGGATCTCGGAATGTTGAATTCACTAACGATATCCACAATGGAATGACCCATGCGTCTAGCTCCAACTAACATTCCACGTTTAAAGTCTGTTAATTCTCGTCGTGTCGCCATAAATCAAGAAAAACCTGTTCACATGAATAACTTGAACACAAATGAAAGCTCTGGAAGACGAACTGCGCATTTATACTTTTTCGCTGCGATACTACTGCCATCTGTATATTTGCATATTGCTATCCCATGACTTTTGTCACTTCAGTGTATATGAATAAAAGGAGATACATAATGATCATTATTTTATATACATCAACATACAAAAAGAAAATTTTACAAGATATTTCTTTAAAAACACTTTTTAAAGAAATTTTGTATAAATATTTGGTTGGAAAAAGATGCAGAATGTGTATAAACAAAGAATATGTTTTAAAGCTGGAAGAAAGTTCTTGAAATCTGAATTCTAATATACAAATTTAAGTAATAGAAATTTCCCATTAATAAATATTTTCCAATAAAAAAAAAGATGAACAAATGAGCAACCTGGACTCGCATAGAGGAGTTGAAGATTATATTTGCAAATACTGCACTTTTAAATCGCCTGCATTTGTTAGTAGTCATTACATTAATTCGAATGTTAGTAGTCATTACATTAATTAATTAAATATTGCACAAAAAATATGGTCTATTTCATTTTGCGTGTCATTTCAGTTGAAAACAATATTTTCGTATCAAGTAAATATTTCACGGGATCCATTATTTTCCAACTGAAAATAAAGGAATCCATCGTTTTAAGACTGCAATCATCAATAGCTGGGATCTGAAGAAAATTCCAAGTTTTGCATCATAGCATTTAAATTTGATCCCGAACTAAAAGGAATTAATCTAAAAGTTAAATCCTGAAAGAAAAAAACTCATAGCATATTTTAAGTCTGCCGAATTCAGCACAAAACTGATAAACATTTCGCTAACGAGTTGGTAGGAGAACTAGTACAGGTTTAAACCGTTTAATTAAAAAAGGCGGCAAATAATTTGGAAATTTCAAAGCTTGTTCCAGCATTTACATTTCTCGTTTCCAGATTAATGGCGAAACAGGATCTTTCAAATTTAAAGTACCAACTAAACAAGCTTTTAAGAATAATTCGAAGTAAGTTACATCAATCCCAAATGGATCCACCAAGCCATCTTGGTATTTATAATGATATAAAAACAACTGAAAGAAATAATTTCCTATCAAAACAAATTTATAATGTTATTTGGTAATGCTTATTTAATTAAAGATTTTATTTTTAAAATCAACCTATAAAATTTAAACAACCAAAAACCATTTCGCTCTTAGTGTATTCTATCATACCTTCAAAAGAAATTTCTAAGAGCTGTTAATTATTAAAGGAAGAAAATCAATTTGCAAAGACTTAAATTATAACTTATATTTGTACAATTTATGTACCTACACAGTTTTCTGTCAATTTAATGCGAGAAGAATGCATCGTCCTCATAAGGAAATTTCAAATATTCTTTGCAAATACTGGAAAGGTGTAGTGTATGTTTTTCTAAAAAAAGATATTTTTGTTATTGACTGAACACACTTCTGGTAGAAGAAAATTCCTTAGTTTAACTTAACTCCACCCAAAATTTACTTCATTTTATCAAGTTTATCGAAAATTAAGAGATGTCTTGCATTGCTGGAGAGGGGATGAAAATGACGTATAATTTTTTAAATAAAGAAGAGCGTGTGAAAAACTGAAATTCATCGCATAGACACAAAAAAAAGACACTTTGATTTACAAATAATGAAAATCATTCAAAAGTGTATCAGTTGTTCAAAATAAATTTCATTATATATATTCTTTAATTAAAAAAAGCACTAATCCTTATTCACCATGATGACAATACTTTTCTTTTTAATTTGCCGATAAGTAAACATATGTGGCAGTTATAAAACACGCTTTCACTTCCATTTTAACATAGTGCATCAGGGAAGGAAAAATTGTTGACAAATAAAAAGAATGAGTATTTTTTGCTTGATGAATATTGCTTCCTCACAAAGAGTGATCTTGATTTTTCAAGGTCTTTAAAAAAATTGGTTAATTTTATATCCTCAAACTCTCAATCAAGTAAATTACAATCAGTTGATCATATAATTAGAAATTTAATATAATTTATTACCACCTCTTAAAAAACTAGAAATAAGGTATTTTCACATTAATTTTATATTGGGAAATCGAAATGTTTTATTATAGGCTTCATAATAAACATGCTGAACAGTAAAATAAATCAGTATCCGAATTTTTTTTAAATACATGTATATTTTTCAGTTTCAGCACAAATTTCGATGTAATGTTTTTTTTAAATTTAATAATGGTGGCAGTAGTTATATTATTTCGATTCTTTTCACCTGATTTTGAACCTAACAAAAATAAGTTGAACAGTTCGAGGTTGCATCTTGCAAGAACTAGCTCATTAAGTAACGCATTCATTACAGAGTTTTTATTCTGTTTAAAGCCGAAACGTCGGGAAAAGGTTTAAAAAAAATTCAAGCGAAAGAAATTTCAGGTCGAAAAATTAAGACTTCTTGTTTACATAGAAGAAAATCAAAATTTTTTAATACTGTTATTTCACAGAGTCTAAATCTTAAACATTGTGAATTCCTAATAAAAACAAGTATGGGAGGGGAGACTGAACATTAGCGGATCGTACCAAACAAATCAAAACAAAAAAATATCGTAATGAAGTAAAAATATTAGTAGTAATGTTTATAAAAACTAGATACCAATACTATGTAATTTTTTCCACCTAACTAATTTCTCTAACCAAGCCTAATTTGCATATTTACTGTCTTTGGTATTTTTACTTCAATGAGCCCACATGCGCATTAAATGTGCACACACACTGATACTCACGAAAGAATTTCATTTAACCTTCAGGAGTTTCAGGGAGTAGCATAAAATGTTCCCATATTAAAACTTAATATAATAACAAGTGTAATGCAAAAAATCATAAATTTAACGATTGTTCCTTAATATTGACAGCTTATTTTTTAATAAAAACTGCAAAAAAGTACTATTTTCATTTATTATTTCATTCGCCATATGAGCGCACTCAATTCTCAGTCATCGATATAAATGCCAAAAAGATCTGTGAAACACTCAGCCAGTTAAAAAAAATTTTAAGACTGAAAATGTAAAATCTTCAAGTGAAAATACATATTTGCGTCATAATAACAATAGATTTTTGGGAAAGCGATTCATCCAATATTTTTCCCGTCATTTTTTTTCAATATTCTCGTTTATTTTATGCCAATTGATTGCATTTATGTTTTTAGATGGTGCAATTACCTCAAGTTTCAAATAGATAGGATTATTTTGCACATTTCTTTGTAATTTGAGTTCATTCCACTGCTCGGTTAAGAAAAGCCTTGAATATCGATTTCAAGGTAAACTTGAAATCGACTTGAACCTCTAAAGTTCTTTCTTTGCATACATAAAAACATCGGAAGTTATGGCTGATCTGTTTTCAAACGAAATCATCATTTGTGTACAAAAAGCAGAAAATATGTGAAGTTATGAGCAGGAAAATGGGAAGTTAAAATTTTCCATGCTCTAAATATATCCATTTTTCAACAACTGGGATGCATAAAATATTTTAATAATTCTCATGAATATTTTTAAAAATAAATTTCGCAATTAAAAGGCAGAATAGTGATGAAGATTGGAAACAAATAAGCCGCATAATGCGTGGAATAAGTACTTTTTAAAGCAGAATCTGAAAACTGGAAGAAAATAATTACAATACGAATATGATAGAAACACTTCAATGAGAGTGATTACCAATACCTTTTGCTGCTTATAGATCGTTTATTGGGTACGAGAGTACAAAAAAAAAAAATTCAATTGGAACTATTCTTGTCCCATCCTCACTAAAATAGGATTAAGATACAACTCTTGAGAAATGGGAACACAAATGAGGAACGTCGCATAAACGAATTTATATTCAAATCATCTTCAAAAAGCCAGATGGATTATGGGAATTCGAAACTGAAATGCATTTGTAGTCAGTTTAACTTTCTTTTAATACGACTTGAATTGCTCTTCCGAAGAAAAAAAAGTTGGTCAAGATACTTGGCAATTTAATTTCAGAGAGGGTTGGATTTTATTATACTTTTTAAAGAAGTGCAATTATTTATTTCTATATTGCAATGTTAATTTCTTTATAATAAAGAGGAAATACAAGTTTAGTCTGCTGTAACATTTTTATACTGCTTACCGAAAAGCAATTCTGCAAGAGATAGCTAAATAGATAAAAATTGAAATCATACATTTGTTATTTCTTGAAAATATTCCTTCCAAATTTCCAAGTTTCCTTGGATTTATCAGAAAATAAAATGGCATGTTCCACTTTTCTACAGAAGTTAATATCCAAGTAATAAGGAATATCTTTGAAATGTTTTATCCTATAGCATAATTTAATTTTAATTAAACTTTAGATTCGTTAATACTTACAAAGACTGAAGAAAGGTCCATGATTTAAAAATCTCGCAATAAATTTTCCTTTAAACAAACTTAACTGCCTATATCCAAGTTTTCAGTTTGAAAAAATATTGATTTTAATTCTCGCTGGATTAATCTTAATAGTTTGAAACACTATCAATAATATGTTAGGCGTGGCATTATGCCTATAAAACTTCTTTTAAGCATCAGGCCTGTGTGAAATAGGGTCCAGAAATTGTTTATTGAGTGCTTTAATAACGATTTTTCAATAACCTGACAAAAACATCTCTCAATGCGTGTTGAATTAAGAAAGAAAAAACAATTTTTTCCAGCTGTAATTTACATAAATTTAACTCAATCTTTTTAAATTTTCCATCGTTGCATAAATTCTCTGTTAATATCATGAGCCTTTTTTAATTTGTAATGACCCTATTAAATTATATGCCAAATCCAGATTATTCACAACTTAAATGAGCAATCTTCCGATTATTTGATTTTGTGGCAGAAACTAAACTTGAAAAATACCTGATGAATTGATAAGCTTGACTATTGTTTATATATGTCTTACCAACAAAACATCTGCATTTCTATAAAGAACAAGTCCATGGTTTGGCTCTTTATTTTAAATAATTCTCAAAGGGTTTAAAAAGTCTTTTGCTCAACCTGAAATAAACAACTATGGAGTCGATGTTCAGTCTGACTCCTCGTCTGTAAAACATCTGCACTCCCCTCTTTTTGCTTTTGTGTAATCCCAGCTGCAGTAAGTAATGAAGTCAACCTCACGTTCCCTCTCCAGTATTTAAAAATATTTATAATATCTTAAACAGTTGACCAGAGTCAAAATTTGCTCAGAAAATTTTATTGACACAACCTTAACATACATCACAGCCTTAACCAGAATGTTGAAATTTTGATTAATAATAAACTAGTCATTTGCATTCTTATACACCGGAACTTGCTTTATATGTGCCAAATATTTTCAACGTGTGCTTTATATACAATTACGTTTCAGCTTTATATACAATTATAAAGCAGACTTCCAATATTTTTTAAATCTTTCTTTATATTCTTGCATTAATATGCTTAATTATTTGAATGAAGTTCCTAAAAATTCTCATATTAAAATGATGTAAAAATAGTAATGGCAGCACATCCATAAATAAAAAAATAAGAATTTTTTATTCTCGTTCAATTGCTTGCAATTTTTAGAACTTCACTTTCAACAATAAATAGTAGTGTGATTCGTAACATTCTGACTTCCCGTCTAAGGACGATAAACAATCTAATTTCCTAAAATAAATTTATAAATTTGGATATTATAAAATCTTTACAGTATTAAATCAAAGTAATCGCACAATTGAACTAAACTGCATAAAATATTCGTACTTTTCAGGTTAGGAATACATGAGACAAGCGGGATTGTAGTTGAAAAGCAACTACCTCCTCTTTGAAAAAAAGTTTAGTGATCGTGAAAGTAGAGAAAAAATTATCTTCCCAGTGAATGAAATGAATTACAATTGTATAAAATCAGCAATTTAAACAGGAACTCGAAATACAGCAAGGTCGAAGCATTTTACCGATTCTCCGATCCTAGCAAATTTAATACTGTGATTCCATGCTTCTTTTATTAGCAATTTAATTACCCGATTATTTCTGCGGTAGCTAAGCAATTTCTGTCAAGGAACAAATTTCAGAAAATTTTAAAGGATTAAATAAGTAATTATAATAACAAGAGTTAAGGTCAACAGAAATTGCAAATTTATTGAAATAAGGGATAAATTTTAAGAAAAATGGCTTGATCCTTTTTATGTGCGTGTTATAACTTTTCGTTTATGTATCTATCTACATACGTTTTACTTTCTTGCCTGTTTTGACATCTGTTTACGAAGTGGTCTATTTCATTGGACAAATGAACTGCTGGTATTGAGGTAGTCACGATATTCTATGTGAATGGGTGTTCTGTATCTTTAATGGGTATTATTTTTGAGTTGGTTAAATCAATAAAATCAACAATTCAGATTCATTTTTATGCAGAAAAATAGTGATTTCAATGATATTTTTTCAATACCTTAGATGTTTCGCAGTGTTCCATTACATACTTGATTTAAAATAAAATGCATTTTACATCAATAATTTTAGCTCAAACTGAACAACTTTCTTAAAAGGAAAAAAAAAACATTCTTAATGGTACATTATTGATAATTTCTGTTTGCATTTTAATACTTTTAAAACAGTTTTTCCCGTGATTACTTTGCTTTCACAATTTATTGTTTGTCCTGAGTTACAGACGGATTCATGTCACCTAATTTATGTCCATGCTAATTCCCCAAATCATCTGGATTTTCATTGCAAGAACAAGCAAGTCCAACATATTTCAACATTCTGAGTTAAGGCTATAGTGCAAAAACCACTTATTTTATCATTACTGTCGCTGATTTAGGTCTAACACTATTTGCTCGAACGACCTGTCTAAGAAGCTGGGTCATTTGTTTTCACTCTGGGTTACAGTATTCCCACCGAAAATTTCTGCTTTCCAAATACTGCTGCTTGTGAACTTACCACCCCTCGTAATATGATCTCAAGAATAAGTGGGTTGAACAACCAGAGATCTGATTGTCGAGAGTTGAGGTGTATGAAATGAAAATATCATTCGAATTCTCTTCATTGCCGTGCAATATTGACTTTTCAACCCCCCCCTCCCCATATGTTGAGAAGAGATGCATGAAAAGTTGCCGTTGTGTGCCCATGACCGTGAGATTCCCGAAGTCGTTCCGAAGGACTGTCGTGAAGGTTGAATCCCTCGAAAACGCGCGATGTCACATTCACGATGGAATGAAAGGTTAGAATCATGACAGTAGCGAGATGGTCGTAGAATTTCTTAGCATTGAATATACACAGAGTTAAGCAACCATGTTAAAAATAATTTACACATGTGTATATCTACAAATGAAATTTCTTAGAAGCACATTGACACCATAACTACAAAAATTAACTCTTTGCATGCTAAAGGCCATTTCAAAGAAATCTCAAATCTACAATGACAATTATTTAAATTTGAAAAAATATGTAAAATTTATTATATTTTAACATTTATTAATTTCGTATAATTGTGTTCGCAACACTGATCATTCCTTCATTGACATTTCAACTTTAAAAAAAAATAAAAACTAATTTACATGTAAATCTTTTTTTTCAAACAATGTTTTGAACCTGCATAATGCCTCTAACATGCAGCACGCATCTGCAATTATTGAATAGAATGTTCCTGAAAAGCCGACCGCTACACCTAAAGATACCCTATTTCCCGTACCACCATTATTGTGACAATTTTGAGCACCAAAAATTTTTTTAATGGAGGACGCTTAAACTTAAATTTGATTTGATTTTTAGCTAAAAATGAAGTGAACTGATAACTTTTTTCATTCTATAAATAAAGAGTATATCAGCATACTAAACCCACTTTTATATCCGTTAAAAAAGTGTTTTAGCCCTGCTAATTTTATTTCCAATATTCGTAAGTTCGTTTTACTATAATTCTCATAGTTTTAAATCACCTACAAGTACACTGTTAAGAGGATTTTAAAATTCATCCTTGTATGTTTTGCGATAGTTAAAAATACATCTTTAACTAATGGAAAGGAATCTCTCGCACTTATACATTCTACGAGTTTTTCATGTAGCACTTTGGGAACATGGGAAAGACTGCGAACGCTGTCAAAGACTGATACTTGAGGACTGCGTTCTTCACACTAAGCAAGGAAAGTCGGTACTCAATTGCTTGGTACGGCGAACAACAGTTGCGGCATATCGATATTTGGCCTGAATGTACTAGATATCTAAGAAAATGCACATGTACCAGAAAATTGAATATGAATTTTGGCGCGTTTCTAAACTATAAAAGTCAAACTTTGACATAGAACTTCGATTTTAACACTTCAAACTTCATTTATATAATTTGTTCTCTTCTCGAGCATACCTGCAAAAGTACACTGACAGAGGGTCAACTTCCAAGCAGGGTTTAGTTCCAAATATGATATGAATTCATATTTTAAATGCTGAAGTTGTGAAAAAACTGTATCGATTTAACTGTGGGCGTTTTATGTGTCTGCTCCCTTTTAAGCGAGGTGTGAGCCTTCAGGTGAATGGATTTCCTTTAAAATTTGATAGAAATCTATACTTTTCCTGTTAAGACCATACCAAATTTCATTTCTCCATCTCAAAGCATTTTTGACGTATGTTAAAAAATATATATATATTTAAAACATGGGTCCAAAGTTTTAGTTGATTCAATTATTATTTCTGGTACTTGCGTCGAATTCCGATTTTCACAATGCAAAAATGATACTTCACGCATAAATAAAGCCAAAAGAACACACTAAAGCTTAGCCAGGCAAAAAATAAAGAAAATGCACAAAAAGGGAAACGTATTCGGAAATAATTATTAGAGAATTATAAGCACTAGATAATATATGCGATTTCTTAATTTATGTTTTTTTTGTTTGTTTTCAATTATTAAACCAATATTATTTTCATTTAATCGAGAAGTTTCTACTGTCGTAACTATTTGTGGGGTTTGTACTGTATTTAGAAGAATGAAAAAATAATTCAATGTATGGCACACCACTGATTTCGACTCTTTAAAATAAATAATAAAAAGCGTGAAATTGCAAATCGAAGAGCAATTGAATTTATTTCTCTGTCAAACGAACCAAAGGAACTAAAAAATGAATTTTTGAAACTCCCGAGTTATAATTCAATCTAATATGTGAATGCTTTAATACTAACTTTTTCAACCTTCTAATATAGATTTCGAACCGTAAAAGTGGTTTTCGGTATTTTTTAAAAAACAGTTACTTCTCAGATAGTATACAATGATATTTTTAAAAATTTTAGTTATATTAAAGTGAATCAATATTTTATGATATCCTACTTGAAATTGCACAGGAACCCAATTTTAATGCCCAAAAATTCTCATAAATGTCAAATTAAATCCAATTTTTCAAATGTTTTCGAATTTTTCTTAATGTTTAACGTAACTTTATTTTTCGATAGTCGATAGCATGAAATTTTACCATTTCTTGAAAAACTCTATAGTTTAATTGTAGCGCAGTCTTACAAAATAACACTTTTAATGCAAAGGATAAATAAATTTACATTTTAAAAAGGTATTGAAATTTTAAATACTTGCTTCCATACATTAATTTGATGAAAGTATTTCGTATTTTACATTACGTCTATATAATGTGATTTTAAAACCGTATTGCAACAAATTTTTAAAAATTCGATGATGAAAATGCATAAAAACGCAGGTAATAAAATAATTTAACATTTATGTCTATACGTAGCATGTAGCAACTAGATGCGATCAAGCCAGACGAATCAAGCCTAAAAATTATAAGCTGCGATGTTTCACACTAAAGAGATTTTTTTTTAAATCTTGCAAAGTACACTCTTCTGAAATTTTTAGTTAGGAAAATGCAGTTATTAACGGAAATGAAATTATTATTTAATATACATATATATTTATTGATTTCAATAAAATTAAAGTAATTCAAATATTTGGCCTACGCGGTCACTTTGCATTCGATTATTTAAAATGCGTTTACGAAAACTCTCCAAAATGAAAACGAGCGAAAGATAAGCGTAGCATTTCAAAGCAAGTTCTTGTGAAATTGGCCTTCAGGATGCATAGAGTCCTTAATTGCATTATAACATCTGCATACAAAAGTTTAAAAAAAAGCATCTAAAATATAAATGTAAAAACATTAAAAAGGTTTAAATATACTTAATTACTTAAAAAGAAAACAGATTCATATATGTACTTTCTAATTAAGTGAATTCCATTAAAAGAAATACTTTAATTCTTCATTTCGCCATTTTAATTTTTTCAAAGTTCATTTCGTTCATTCCCTAACAACTGGAATGAAAATTTACCGAATTTTTTTTCCAAAAGTATACAAATTACAAAAAGAAAAATCCTGGATATGTTGTAACATTTAAAATTCAACTTTATAGAGCATAACTTTTGTTACATAAAAGTGAAAAAAAGTTAATACACAATTGATTCTCCAAACAAATGTTATGCTAAAAACAAAATTCCCAAGATATAATATTTAAAATTAAACATTATAGAAAGTAGCTTTAATAACTTAAGTAAAAACTGCCTGTCTAGAAATATACCGTTAATCTCACTAAGATATAATTTTGCCAAAGAAATACTAAACTTGAGGAAAAAAATTGATACAGATGTAAAATTCCAGTGATGACGCATGCAAGCAAGCCAGTTTCTTTCAACCTATAACTTACAGGAAGCCAGCTTTATTCCTATTTAAAATAAGAGCTCTCACCTAAGGACACCGAGAAAAAAACTTGAAAATGGTTCAGCTTTTTCTTATAGTTACGACGGGCAGACATGCTTGCAATTTGACTCCCTGAAATCCACAGTGGAAATTTACCAAAATCGCGAATTTAGATTTTTGATGAATTCATTCTCTTCGAACATTGAGTATACAAGAAAAGATTAAGAAAGCCTGACAAAGGCCGACACAGAACTACAATTTTATTAACAAAATTACGTACCTCATTTCCTTCATCTTAGCCGTTTTGTTTGAGTTATCGCATTTACACGCATGAAAGTGCAATACCGATAGGCAACCAGTAAATGGATAAAATGGTTCAAAACCTGATACGACTCTACAATTTAGGAGCTAAAACTGCATGCAAAATTTCATTTATCTTGGTAGTTAGCGATTAAGCGACAGATTTAAAGCCAGCATCCGACATTGAAAGAATATAATGGTCATAACTTCCCTCCCCGCGTTTCAATATGAAATTATTACAGACATTATTTAATTAAAAGAAACTATAAAAAATTCATTTTTAATAAGAATGATGGGACTTAACTTTATCTTCTTGCACAATATTGTAACGTCTAGATGGGCTGTGGGCGATATGGTTTCCAGATGGGTCCTTTGGCGAGGGCGGAGAAACACTCAACTCGAAAATCAAAGTGGATCTCAGCACTGCATTTTCAGAATCTGAAAAGGCGAAATAATCTGAATGACTGCTTTCACATTTTTTAAGAAATTCTAAAATTTACATTCATATTCTAAACATTGTCAGACGTATTTGGATAACTTTAATAATTTTAAAATTGGCACTCAATAAGAGCTTCACAGCGTTTTATTTTGAAATTTCATTTCTTATTTAACACATTTCTTTTCTATTCAATAAAATTAGTAATTGTTTTGTGAATGTTGTTTTGAATAACTAGAAATTCGGAAATAATTTGAGACGTTAATTCATTCCTTTGAATTTTTCCATCGAAATATAAATCTTTCCGTTTAGAAATAAGGAAAAAACCTAAAATTCATGCATATGGATTAATGAAGGAAGGTTAATAGATGATTAATCGATGAAAAAGCCAACGGACGTCAGAAGTTATCTTTGTTTTTTACTTTTTTTTAATAGAGCATTTTAGTATCACCTGCCTATTGGCACCCTAGAATGCTTTTTCAACTTATTAATTCTTGCAAAAAGGAACCCAAGCTCATCCTGTACACAAATGTTTTTGCCTATGCAGTTAAACCAGAGTGTGGGGGAACCATAACTAGTCCTTGAGAAGAAAATTTTGAAATTAAGTATTTGAATTATTTGTAAGGTCGTATATAATCGTTTACCGAAATAAAGGAGAAGATCCAGACATGAACCGCATTAATAATATTCAAAAATTAGAAGAAAAATATACTCATCGATTCATGGACTTCAAAACGTAGAGCGCTTTCAATAAACGACAAGCACCTAAATAAATTTTAGAATTTTCAAGATGTTTATTAGCTTTCCCACAACCATGAAGGACTTTCGGTTCTATTTAATTGCAATTAAAATGTAACGCTACAGAAGATGTTTCATTTGATTGCTATGATGCATGAAGAGGATCAATTTTAATAAACATGAAGCTTTAATTTTAGTCATGTTTTGAAGAATCATTCTGGATATTTTGAAAAGAAACCCGTATTTCTGAACTGCGGTCAGAGAATGAGGACAACCCTTAAGATGGCAAAACACTCTTAACTTCCATACCATGCCAACGAAGGAGTTTGAACTACAATCAAATACAACTGGTACCTGGTCCACAGTCAAGTTATAGTCTTGAAACCAAGACTTTACGAACAGGCCACTGCAGCTTGTTAAAATCGTGGGGGAAAAAGTCCTTGGTCTAGAACTTTGTTGAGGAAGATGCGTTCTAGGAGACAAATTCCCACTCTTAATACTATTACGAATACGGAAGAAAATCTGGCAATGTCATTGGTTCACTCCGCGGAAGACGTCATGTGCATTCTCAGCATACAACACATAATGATTTAAGATACAATGATTTATTTGATTTTAATAAGAATGATTTTTGATTGGCCACTATGCAAAAGTCGTATTCATTTTCCAGCTGCAGAAAAACTGAAATCTTAACTTTTGATATGAATTCATAAGGAAATGTTTCAATTTAAATAAAATATTTGATAAACTTTTTTTCTTTGTTTCAAAAATGCTCATTTTGCTCATAACCGACATGTAAAGAAAAAACATCTTGCTGAAATTACAAAACACAAAATGTGTAGCAATTAAATTATGTAATTTAGTTAGAATAAAATAGAATGATACTTTTGCCAATCAAGTAGATTTTAATATAACGATGACGAGAAATAAAAGAATAAAATTTGTTTGCATCTTCCTCATTATACATACATTAAGGAAGTTATAGTATTTTTTTATCTTTAAAAACAGATAGATTTAAAATAAGCATCTCTTTATACTAAATTTATAGCAAATATAATTTTCATATTTCTAGTAATTTCGGAAAGTTTAAAAAATGGATTTTACACGCGTAAACAATACTAATTTTCGTAGTTTTGGATTTCTAAGAAGGAAATATCTATTAAAATACCAATCATAATTTTTTAATAAATTTCAAAAAGCTATCTTCAAAAACAGATACAATACGAAATAAACAATATATATAATGCGAGAAGTAAAAAAATGTTAAGTCATCCTATAAAAAATTCTAAACATTTCTAACACGGATTTTAACTCATTTTATTGATATGAGTGAAAAAGGTAAACATTTTGAGGCGAAATTTTACATTCTTAACAGCAGAAATATATAAATAAATACCGCGATTAATTTAAACTTTTTAAATTAATCACTTCTAAAAGTAATAGAAAATTTCTGAGTTTTATTAAGAGTGCGATTATAAGTTGGACTCTAGAAAGTAATGCTGTTCTTTCCATCTAATTCAGTTTAAAATCCAAATTCTTTATCAAAAGTCGAAGGCAAGTTTTTAGCTGTAGTATTCATTATTGAAGTGTCTGCAAAACGGAGGTAGCTCCAAATATTCAAGTTTTCAGAAACCTGCACCGGGAGCTACCTCTATATTGCAACAAACGAATGAGACTAACAGCTCCGTCACTTGAGTTAACGAGAGAACCAACGGTTGGAGCTACATCTTTCTGTACCAAACGAACAAGTTTTTTTTATTTTACCACATGACAGTACATGTAGTTCAAATTCCCCTATTTGAGCTACCTCCTTTTTGCAGCATACCATGCAGTTGTTTCATTTTAATCGTGAGTTAAAGGGGGGGGGAGAAAAGTTAAGGGATCTGACTACGTTAGAAGGACAAATTAAAAAATTTGGACTTTTTAGAAACTATTTATGGTTTTTAGATGCATTGTCAATAATAAACACTATAAATACAAAAACAATTATCTGAAAAGGTAATATACTTCGAGAAAGGGTAAAGTTTGTTGTAAATTTTACTGAAATTTAAACCAAAACTGTTTACATTCTACACAAAATGGTAATGCAGCAATCTTATTTTTCTTCGTAAACAAGTTATAGTATATACTTATGAATGAAATGAACCAAATTCCAAAAAAAATTCTAAGATGTGAAGAAGTTACGAAGTAAAAATATACGTATATATACAATTTTTGTATAAATTCACAACTGAATTTTTCTAAAAACATCAATAAATGAAAAAGCATTTCACCAATAATAAAACTTTTGGTTCATTTCATTGATCATGTTATTGAAAACACAAACTGAAATTTTTATGTAAATACCTCTTTCAATTTTGGGGGATATCATGTTAACGGTGGAGAATTTTTATGAACATGAAAGTTTTGAGAAAATGGAAGCTAAAAACACATTTTAGTTGAAAAATCTGATCATGGATAATTGATCAATCCTTCCTTTTCCTAGAAAAAATGAACTGTTTTGGAAAGAGAAGTCGAAACTACAAGAAATAATAAGAATTTTAAAAAATCGGTCGATCACCAGTGTGTTTGACGCAGTCGGATACCTTAAACAATACAAGTGCGGAAGTTTATTGATCGGAATTTATGAAATTCAATCTATAAGAACGAAACAAATTCGAAGTTCGCCTATGACATCAGCCACACTTTGACGTAGGCACCAATAAATGGAGTAGGGAATGGGAATATGCTTCCAAGGAAGGTTCAACGAAACAGAACAGGTGGGAAAAAATGCTGGGCAATAGAGAGAAGTAGAATGCTAGCAGAACATTCACCAAAACTTATATCAAAATCATTCTTCTCTAAAGTTTTGTTATTTTATTTTCAAATTTAATTAAAGGCAGCAAAGAAATGGCTCTTGCCATTTTAATACATACCATAATGACAATTTATTATATCTCATTTACTGATATAAACCAGTAATATTTAAACTCAGAATAACCGAAAAATAATGCATACTTGGCATAAGTTCAGTAGTTTAATATAAAAATCAGTACTTCATTCAATTCAGTGACGTCATTTATCCAAATGGTATTCTGAATGGTTGAGTGTAGTGTTAAGACATTTTAATAAAAATCAAAATTTGATGGGTTTTTTTACTGATTATCACATTAAAATTTAAAAAAATGAAATAAATGTTAAAACATTTTGTCCACAGTGATTTTGGAAAGACAATACTTTATATACCGCTTTCTAACTAAAAATGTACTATTGAAAAATGGAGATATCTGAAAACATGCTAGTCAAATTTGAAACGGAAAACAATGGAAAAAATTCAAGATAAAAATTATATTTGAGAATATTCTATTATCTTTTAGATTCGAATGGTCAGAAGATAGTTCGAGTAGACTTCACGTGACTTCCGAGTAATTTAATTCGAAATGATTACAAACAAATGTAATAAAAACTTAAAGATAAATTATCGAGATTTCAGCTAATTGGAAAAAACGTTGGCAGAAGCATTCATTGAACAACAGAAGGGTTAAATAGCAAGGCAAATTTTACATTTTATAAAAGCACGATGAATATTACCTTTGCTTTCTTGATTTATAACTAAATAACTTATAAATGAACTGCGAAAATACAAGCAATTTTAAGAGAAATAATCGTTTTCGATCTCATATCAGATTACAGAATCTGGTATTTAAATATGGTGCATTTAAACAAGTATGTAAATGACAAATTGTTTAGACAAGTTTATTATTGGTCACTTACACTTATAAATCTAAAAAGTACGCAGACAACGTGCCGGCTCACTGGAAAAATAATTCCCTTGCGAATTGGGATGTGAAAGGGAAAACAATCGTATTAGAAGCTGTTACGAATGCATCGATCATTTAGAATTTGCCATATCAGGAAAAGTAATATAATTTAACAGATTTAAATAATTTTCTAAAAACACTTTAGACTTTGAAACCTGATTCAAGCACAATAGTTCTTTATTTATATATATTCGAAAAGTATCATTTTCATGTTATTCCCAAGCAGTTTTCTTAAAAGAACTACAACATAAAAAAAATGGTTTACATACCAGAGAGAGATTTCGATATAATAAGATTTAGTGTCCGGCTATGGAGATGAAAATTCCTTCCATCACAATTCATAACTGCCATCCAATGAATTTGCATTCAAGTGAGCAATTTCTGAAGCATTAAAAACAGCACATTCAAATCGGAGAACAGAACAACAATCTAAGCCAGCATAGTGTAGAAGTACAGTTTGCAAATCTTTCCAAATCAACTTTAAACACAGAATATAGTAACAAGCTGTTGCAGGTCCACGCATTGAGCGCGCAGGTGGAATTTTGCTTTTAGACAAAACAAGGTTGCCAGAAAAACACAAATTGTAATTTTTGTAATATTTGCAAAATGTAAGTAACAATGAAATTTCTGCTCTTCTGATTTCACACGAAAAGCATTCCAAAATTTAAAATATAATTTTATTCACTTTTAATTAATATTTAAAAGTCAAAATTATTGCGAAAATGGGTTATTACACAAAAAATCACTTCATTTCAAAAATGCAAGGAACAAATCGCAGTAAATAATGAAGTAAATTTCTTCATCTGTCTATGAAGCTACAAATCGAACTTATTAAAGATAATTCCAACTTATTAAAGGTCAACGCCACGTAAAGATAAATTCATCACAAATTAATGGCAGAATTAAAAAAAAACGTCAAGCAAACAATGTTGTGCTCATTTCAGTATTCTGAGAAGACCACTTTTCGAAGTCTCAATTTTACTAAGGAGTGACACGCAGAATGTGACAAATTTCTGGAATTTATAGCTGAATGTAATCATTTTCTCCTTTCCTATCATCCCTATTTTGGCGAAGTAAACCCTTCCTAAAGCATGCGCAAAAAGCGCGGTGGATTTTAAAATTCGTTGGCAAACAATAATCGAATCATTTGGATGTATGACGTAGCAAATCCAAAGCGGAATCAGAGCAGTTCAAAGCGTAATAAATTAAAATCATTATTCTCGATACTTACGGATAATTTGTTTGTGGAAAAAATTGCTAGGTAGTGGTAGATTTTAAAAATTTTTAATGAGATGATTCATTCCCAGCTGCCTTCCAATCCCAATCTTTCGCTCTCTTCCAAGGTGGCTCTCCCCCCCCCCCCCCCGTTAATTATTCACATCCGGACAATATGGCGGAATTTCAACATGCAAACTTCGTTAAACAAGTAAATATGTCTATCCATGTTGTTCGTCCATCACTTACAGTGCAAAAACTGCAATTTCTTCAATTAATCTTTAATTTCCCTGAATTTGAAATTATACTATATATCATAGAATATTGATGAACAGAAAAATAAGCATAAAATAAAAAATACCTCTACATTTTTACCTCATATAATAGGGTTACCATATTCGACGAGAGGTTTAAGTATTGAATAAGCATGGAAAAAAGTGAGCAGGTGATAGTTTATTTTAATCTGCTAAAAAAAAAAAATCAAATGCAATGAAATAAAATGTACAAAGTTTCGAAATTTTTCAACATCATCAGTTTCTACATTAACATATGCCACATCTATCAGTTAAAATAGGAAAATAAATATTAAAAAACCCCATAAAATAGAAAAATACAACCTGACCACGATTGAAATCTTAGAAACTAACAAGTGGATAACAAGAACCGAATGAAATTATCAAAATTTAAAATTAGAGGCAAGGTTTCATCTATATAGGCAAAAATAAATGTTTGTGTGTCTCTTATGTGCTACCGTTTCGCTCATCCGATTCCGATAAAATTTCCGACACCACATTGCTTGGAATTACGCGAAGGTAAATGGACACAATACAGTCGTCTGAAGTATAAAGAATATTTTCGAATCTATTTACCAAGGTTTAACCACCAAATAATTCGCCAAGAAGACAACAGATTCAGTAAAGATGCTACATTCAAGCTAGACGTTAATATTGCGTAGCAATTGTATACAAATGTAATGCAAGTATTTTTCTGAACGAAGTTTTATTACAGAGTTTGCGAGAAAGTTTTAGGGGAACCATTCCTGTAGGTTTGAAATTTTAACTAAACATTTAATAAAATTTTTGAAGGTTTTATTTATTTTTTTTTGCGGTAACTTTAGAAAATATTATAGTACAAATAACTTAGTACCATTTTAGTTTTGAAAAAAATTATCTTTATAACTATATTAAAGATTTTATGGTATAAATACACTTTCTTTGTTTAATCAATTTTAAAAGAAAATATTTTAATCACATTTTCAAACTTAAGAATAGTTAGCGAATCATGAGTTTCTTTCATTGCCATTCTGATAGAACACCAAGCCTTACAATTCTAAAAAGAATACACAAATCTAATACTTATAAATGAAAACTTGTTTTTGTAGAATAACATAATAAAAATAGGATAAATACCATTTATGCTTCTCCTTTATATATCCTTCCATTTCAATAAATATATTCATCCCCGACAAGACAATAAATATTCTTCCTATCATTGTTAAACAAGATAACCATTTCAGATTCCAAACGACATCTCCATGATCATTTCTGCGGCAGCAACGCTATGGGTACGATCTAAAAAAATAAAAAAAGAGTACGGGTACCGATTACGACAGCCAGAAATGACCGTTTATCGCCAATTTGGTGGAGGCTGCGTTGAGCCAAGCGAACATTTGGATTAATCTCAAAAGTGTAAGGCTAATCCCTTTTAGCCTATTTTATGTTTTAAACTTGAATGTGTCTTTAATTATTACTTTTTTTTTCTATTTTAAACATAATTATAAAAATGGGTTCAAGTTATTTTACAATTATATTGTCGAATCAAAATTATTTGAATTATTTATACTGATACATTGTTTGTTTCGTTCCAACATTAATGTAAGGGCATTCCCCTCCCATTTATGGTTTGAGTTGGATTAGCAAATAAGTATTAGGATGAATTTATTAGCCGTGATTTCTTATCAATACTCTTCGTTCCCGCAAAAGAGCCATTCTCTTCCACGTTCAACTTCATACTTGTTTAACAGTTTTGGTTGATTTTAATTTTTCTCAAAGGGCTTGTAAAATGGCATGCCACAATATCAACATTATTTTTTATTATACGTATTGGGTGAATAAATTAGGAGTGTTGCTAATATCGATGCAAATATTATGTACAATTTCTTTCGATTTAAGAACTTAGTTGAACGTCATCTAGACGAATGTACTAAATTATTGGAATACGTGTGACACTCAAATATTATATTAAACAAGAGTGTTAAAGGAACAGATAGCCTACTTTACTCCACTTTGGTTTGCAAACAGCACTAAATTTCGTGCTGCTTTCGAATTTTTGTAGGAATTGCAGCATTTCATTGTCGTTTTTCAGGGATAATTTCTGAAAATATTACGGCACAAAAATGAATTTTAGGCAGTTTAATATTTTAAAATTGACTTTATAACTATACTATTTTATTAAGTAAGTTTTTGTTTTTCTTCAGATGTTCGGTAATTTTAAAAAAAATATTTTTTCCTCAATTTCCAACCATTACTTATTTTCTTGCTCCGAATTTCAAACCGTTCTCATTGTTTCATCAAATATTTTATCCTCCAGAGTTGAGAGTTCAAGAGAGAGTTTATAATCGCGCGTTTTTCACCACGAGTAGAAAAGTGATTACAATATTGTGAATTTAGACAAATTTATGAAGATTTATGTACTCAATGAAAAGTGCATACTGTTACGGATTCGGGGCTCTTTTTCGATTGAATGGTCCATGAAGGAATACAATCAACAGGCCGCAGAAACAAATGACGACTTTTATTAACACGAAGACAACAATAAGACGACAACGAATACACAGCCGAGCCGAATACGGACCATACACTACAACTAATAGTAGCCCACAAATGGTAGTTAAAACAACCACGGCTCACAAAGCGGTCAATCCGAATTCAGCAAGAAGTGGGAATCTACGTAGCTTCATTCTAATGTCTCTTCAAACATCTGTAATTTTCCACTGCCACCTCGCTTTAGCTGTATTCAACTGCCAAATTACTACTACACGACTCCTCACACGACTCGATGTTGCTTCGACTATAATCCAAACACCAAATCTCGGCACATCGCTCAATTCAGCATAAGTTTAAACCTCGCACAGCGCTTCGCCGGACTGATCCAACTATTCAGGCGTCTGGTTTGATTAATTTATATTAACGCCCCGTTTTAACTCATTTAGGCTTAAGGTTAATAAATTGTTTTTGCATAAAATTTCTATATGTTAGGTGAAAAATATATAATAAAAATAACTTTTATGTGAGGTGTTCCAAAAATGGAACAGTATGCATAAATGGGTTAAAGTAGCTCTGGGGGTATTTGAGAATGAACCTCGTCATTTTGAACCATGATCATATGACGAGGATGACACCTGAGCGAACACTCCCTCTCTACGCCATACCAATGGAAGGACGTTGGTCACGGACGGATTGACCGTGCAACAGACCCTTTTACATGACTTTTCTGAGGGGAAATCGGGTCTGGAACCTGAAATCCAACGGCTCTCGAACCATGATCTTACCACCAGGCCACCGTGGCTCATTGTTTGAAGCGCACTTTGGGAATAATACCTACTAATAACATAACCAAATGATTTAGTAAACCAATCAATAAAGAGCTAAACGATTTATTTTCCTCATTCTTACCATGCCTTAATTCAATAGGCCGTTAGTGATCCTTACCTTTCATTAGTCTGCGCACAAAGATATTTTCGGTGAAACAAAGATTCCCTATGACTAAAATTTATATGATTATTCAGGAAGAGAAGAATAACAAAGTGATCAACGAAGAACGTAACAGTAATGAGTTAAATTTGGAGGAGCAGAGTTGGTAGTTTTCAGTTTCTCGATGACGTACTTCAGGACATCACCATTGCATGGATTTTTGCTTCTCGGTCTTTTCGTTTATTTCTTCATCCCTTTCCATGATGATTGGAAAATAGGTTTTAGTATTTCTAAATAGCATTTAAAGTTTCCGCTATGAGTTTTTAATGGGACATTTGATTTAACACCCCATTTTAAAACAAAAAAAAAATTATTTTGAGACTGCTATTTTCATTTCAATCAGTGGTCGGACGAATCCTTTCCAAACTTTTGTATCACAACAGCGGAAAGATGCCTGATTCTCAACATCATATTTAGTATTTATCAGGTTCATACGACGTTAAGCCAAATATGACAAATGAATACGAAGGTTTATAGCCGAAAAATTAGTTCGAACCCGAAATCTTTCGGTATAAAAACCGATGATTACCATGCTACCGTAATTTTCGAACTAATGATAGATGATGTGTTTCCTGCATTTCTACCCGATTTGGTTTATTTACCTTCCTATATATATCGCTTAAACTTGGTAAAGAACATTTTAGATTGGTTTCCACGTTTTTTAAAATCGTCCGTGAATTTTTAGTATGCTATTATATGAATCTTCTGAGTATGAATTCAAATATCAAACTTCATAAATGCTTTTTAAATTTCGATGCCTCCTGGGAATTTTCGGAAAAAGAGAACTCTGATTGGCGACACGATACCTAGTCTTCAATCGATCTCTTGTCATAAATAGGGGTTAGATTGTTGAAATGAGAATTTCTTCTACCGGTGACTTCCCAGTGTCATCCCCCCCCTCTTAGGTATCGTGTCATATTTTTGTCCAAACGTTTTGGGAACTGCAATTAACTATCTGCATGTCTAATAATAACAAGGTAAGGCATTTTTTTGTTTCGCAAATTAAATGGTAATTTTTATTAACGAATTAATTGTAATTGATTTATAAAATGATAGTATAAGCTTTATTGCAAAAAATTTGTAGCCATTATATTTAGAAAATAACTTTTATGAAAAACCTTATGTATTAGGTTATTGATTAAGGCACTAATAGTTAGACTTTCACGAACTTATAGTAGCAAGTTCTTTTTATTTCAACTTCTTATTCTAACGTTTCACTTAGTGTAATTTACAAAACATACAAATGCAAATCTTAAAACGCACACAAATTCATTCAGGTAAAGGATGAAGTGGCTCGTATTAATGGGCTAGGTTTCGAAGTGGAAATGCCCCGAACGTAGAGAAGGATAATTAGACAAAATGGACATTTTTCTATGTGATATCCAAGACATTGAGATTTTTCCGTTTCTTTTTTTAAAATCAAATTTTTTACTTTCATCTAATTTACAAAATCGAATAACAGAACATGTTCAAACTAACATCGAACCTTGCTAAAATTTCAGAGCAATTTTAAATTTTTAAGCTTTCCAAATTTATTTTTGTCTCGACTCCTGTTTCACAAATCAAGATAATCGAAAAAGTGTGCAGTTGAGCGCTTGAAATTTTAAAAAGAAATCAGTACAGTAGAACCTGAATAATTCAAACTCATCGAAGCATTGAAGATTTCCTGAATTTTTTGATGCCAGTGTTACGGAAGCATCAGTAATTTTGAATAAATTTTGTTAGACTGAAATCAACTTTAAAAAAATGTAAGAGAAGATTTTATTTATTCTTCAGTAAGCGCAAGTAATTTTTTGCGTCCTGAATTAATTTGTCGTATCCATTAAATAATTCATTAATCGAATAATTTTATGTTTTCAAATATTTTAAAACATCAAAATAGTCTTACTTTCTGAGTATATTATTAATGTATTACGCATTAATTGGGCTGCTTATTTTAATTGTACAATGAAATTTTCAATGACCGTAATTGCTTATTTATCAAAATTGCATTTAAAATTACAAAAATCATTAAATTATTATAGATATTTTATTAAAATGTGTAGTAATTAAAAAATGTTTATTGATTTTATTTTAGAAATCTATTTTCTCTTCCCTTTCCCATTTTTGGAATCAGCTTCTTTTAATTCCAATTTTTGTGTTCTTTTCAACTTTTACCTTGCTTTTTGCATTTTGGGAAACCTGATTTCCGGATTCATATTTTTAGGGATAATCGAATTATACAAATTCCACTGCTTTGTTCGCTGAAATTTTAGAAATTAAATAACATTTACAGGCTTTTATTGTCTGCAAGTTGGATAGACAAAGGAGGAATAATAAGATGCAAGCGTGTTGCGCACCTCTGCTTCTTGGCATGTTACTACTGCAAAGCTCAGCGCATAATTTGGCTCCTGACGAGTTTTCAGTTGACATTTATCTCGGATGCGAGTGAGTTCTCAAAAGCAGAAAGGTTTGAAATGAAGAAGTGTACGGCGTCTATTGAATTGCCTTTCGGTTATGTTCTAATCATTGATATATTCGACCGCCTGCTCTAAAGAAGTGGGAAAACAGTATGGCAGTATTGCCTCTGCCAGTCTAAATTATCAAAACTAATTAATCTTGCATCAATCAATACTTCTAACTAGTCAGAATTCGATGATCATTCCTCATGGGATACGCAAATCGAAAGCAGAGTTTCATGTGTCATAAATGCAAAAATTGATGCAAGTGTATTAGTAAATTGTCTGGGGAAAATGGTGCGTTTAATTAAAAAAATGGCTTCATCTGGTAGATAAATTTAAATAAATTTTGGATTAATCACAAAGCGGTACTTCGACCACAAACGGTGTATTTTTCCTCTAATAACTTTATTAACCCTCGACTGGGGAGGCGCAGTCAACCAGACGCATTTCATTTACATTCAAATTAATTTTTCTAATGAATGTATTAGGAGGAAAAACTGGTAATATATTGTGCAGAGATTTTTCTTGATATATAGTTGTTTTGGAAATTTTTCAAAATATACTATCACTGAAGAAAGTAAATGCGATGGAACATTTTCTTCTCAAATTGCATGTCATAATAAATGCTCTTGAAAAAGATTACTTTAAACTTTTTATTTATTTTTTCAGAATATGAAGGTATATAGAAAACAATATAATGTAAAATTTAACAATCGTATGAAAAATAAAAAGAATTGACAATGAGTAAAATGGGCCCTTTTTTTCTATCTGCTTGTGTGATTTTAACCGCAGGATTTCCAGAGCATTTTAAACATACATGTTAGGAATTAGTATGAATATCAAACTATAAATTCTGTAAATATTTATCTTAAAATATTACTATACTATGTTGATTTATTACTATACTATGTTGATTTATTACTATACTATGTTGATTTATTACTATACTCTTGATATACAAATATATATTATAAATTTTATAAAATACGATATCACTAGAAAAATTGTTTGAACATGCATATCCGAATCATTGAATGCGAACTTTCACCTCTTCTGTAGAATTATCCTTATCACTAAAATCTCTTCCTGCTTCATTTGAAAGTGTTTGGAGCACTGCTTCATAGGAGGATCAGTCAATTGGATGATATTTCAAGTTTAAACTTTTAATGCCATCAGCTTAGCCTCGTTTATCACTGGGACACTGATGGGATATGCGGTCTGAGAGACCGCGCTAAAAGAAATAACTAAATTCTTTATCAAAAGCACCAGCTGAAGCCGGCTGAAAAAGAGCTGGTCACGAAACTTGAAGCTACTGGGTCAATCCGTACCAAAATTTAATAGGGGTGATCCAGGGCCTGCCATCTGGGGGGAAAGGGGCAGTGGATGCTATGCACCTGGTGGTTGTGTGCATTTGTGCGTCTTTGCTTCTATTAAGTTGTTCAAACAAAAAGTGAAACAATGACAAATGAAGCGATCAATTCCTAGAAATGCGCACCTTAGAAAGAGTTATTATAGTCCAAATTTGTGTTCGACTGTTGATAAAACAAATCCAAATTAATATAAGTAGGGAAATGGTATGATTTCAATTATTATTTTAAAGAATTGTTAGATGCGATTCTATTTTTAGCGTATAATAACCTTCCACTTCGCGAAACCAACGAAATAATAACGCCTAATAATGGAAATTTCTTAAGTGCAATCGAATTAAGTGAATACGACTCTGTGAATACTCTCTTATGAATCATATAAACGGAATAAAAAAAATCCCCAAACTAAATTGTCAATAAAAAATCAAATTGTTCCTACTGTAGGAAATGAAGTTCTTAACAAAATTAAAGATAATGTAAATACAGCTACGTATTACAATATTTAATGGATTCTGTTTCTGATATTTGTCATAAAAACAAACTTCAGTTTTTATGAGGTATATAAATTTTGAGGCGAAAACATCAAGTATAAATGAATCATTTACTGGGTTTATTGAAGTGACTGGAGAAGGATTAGCAAAAGATCTATTCGGGATTATTAAGTGAGCTTTATTCAGATATCATGGATTGTAGGGAACGGGCGGTAGAAACACGAAAGGGAAATATATATGTTAAATCTAGAATAATTGCACTAAATAATAATGCATTTTATGCGTTTTCCTGGTCTATCATACTCTTTTAAATTAATTTGTGACGCCGCTTTCAGCAGTATATATTGAATTTTTTTTTTTTGGTTATTTGAACGCGTCTATAGCTTATTTTCTGCAACTACAAAAAGATGGAAAAGTGTTTTAAGGCAATTAAACGTTACTCTCAAATCATTAAGAAACACTCATTGGGAAGCCAAAATAGAAACGATTAAAGCAGTATACATACAGTTTCAGTAAACTTGTAAGGCCTTAGAAGAATTTATTAAAGCAAATATTACAACGGTTCCACAACTAAGTCTACTGGATTCAAGAAAGAAATGACATTTATTTTATGTTTAATAGAATGGTTTGCGAAATTGTCCGAAATTGGCTATTGAAAAAACCCTTGCAAATAAAAATAGTGGTTTTCGACTGGGCTTTTAATTTAGTCAAAATTAAAGCTGAAATCCAAAATTCAAGAACGAAATTGAACTCGTATTTAGACGAAGCAAAAGCGATAGCACATAATTTTAATCTTTCCGAACAATTTCTTAAGTGAATTCGAAAAAGAGAATTTCGAAACGGAAATTGAAATTATAGGAAACTTGGTTGAGGAATTTTTTTTAATTCTATAGCGGATACTGGTATTGTACACGTTTAAAAGTATTTCAAATTAATCACTGGCACAAAAACTTTAAGGGGGGGAAAGGTCTAATTTCAAGATCTATTAATCTTGAGTTCGATTTAAATACATTTTGTGATCGGATTCAACAACAAATAGTCTTTGTTGCTTTGAAGTGGGACTTGGTACCTAAATGAAACTTCTATTTAACGATTTTGTCCTGCCTTGCAGTCAGACAAGGTGAAGATTTCGTACTCGCTCCCCTTCAAGAAGTCACTCCGTAGCCCAAAACCTCGCAGCATGATGGTATTTGAGGATTTGTCTGTTTTTAAAATCTTATTTTCATTTGTATCAGCACTCGCGAATAGTCATTAAATGACATTGAGCTATTTGAATACAAAACCAATAATTATAGCAGTGAATGGTAATGGGGTAAAAATATATTTAAAACATGTAAACATTTCTTAAAATTTTAAAAAATGATGTAAAAAGGAAATTGGTATTATATAAAATATTAAAATTCCAAGTGATGCAAGAATATTCAATGTTACTCCATATTTCAAGGGTGTTGATGATATGTCATACTACTGACCTCCGACCCTCCACGAAGGCACTCATATAACTAAAAGACCGAACTGCCGCAACAGTAACACTGGTGGGTACTGAGGCTCAGTTGTATGGGTCATCACCGGTCACGGTACAACACTCCCCGTAGGGAGTACGTACTGTCATCGATGGGTGAGTCAGTGCCCCAACCTATTGTACCCACCAGGTTGACGATATTCAAACCCCATGACGGAAGCATCTCATCCTCAATGACGAGGTGCACCCTAGGGGGCTGTGTATTGGAGATAAATTGAAAATTCGTATATGAAAATTTAAAAAAAATTTAAAATGAGCTCTTACTATCCAAATTAAATTTTTTGTCAAATATAGAGGCTCAAATTCCAACCACCTACTCTGCATATTGTATAAAACTATTCTTTTATTCACTGTCTCAACTTACAGATGGTATGCAAACCTTTCTTTTAATACTGCACCATACAGTGGTGGCGGGTCGGCTGTATACAAGAAGTATGCAAGCCTATATATCATTATATTGATGATTCATAGGGAAAATGTTTTAGTTGTAGCAGACACAATTTTTTTGTACTTTTACGTACCATAACATTTATTGAATTTTAAATATAAAATTGTTACCTAATACAGTGATTGAACACATAAAATAATCTACAAGTCTTGCCTATTTGTATTCTCTTTACAATGATTAAATCGTTTTTTTCTTTTTATCTCCAGCATTTTCCAGAACAAAGTTCCAAGATAAAGTGGAACCACATGCCTATTTCTGCTCAGGATTTAAGTCGAGACTCGAACGTCAACCGAATTTAATTTGTGCCAAAAGGCAGAGGGACTTGGAAATTCGTGCTTCAAATTTCAGAGATGGATGCAGCTGGCCTTCAAGAAAGAAACTGGTGTACAGTGCTAAAAAAATTAAATTTGGATGCTTCTACATACCAACGACACCGAAGTTTACAGTCGAAATCGTATAGCAAGATAAGTACAATCACATGATTTTAGAATATTAAGGACTCTTATAGTTTATGAAAAATTAAAGATGATAATGTAATGTACTTTTTTAAGCTGAATAGTAATTTAATAAATGCTGCCAAATTAATAGCTAAAGAATTTTTTCGTTGGACATTATTCCTTTAAAGGTGTTGAAAAACTAAATATCCAATTAAGCGTATTTGACTAATTTGCATAAATGTCTTAATAGTAATTTAATGATTGATTTTTCTGTTACTCTTTGATGTTGTCGCCCTCCCCAGCCTGTTTAGATTTAGCATTGCCCCTTCCTTCCTGCGTTGCACTTGGATTGCATTTTTAACTTTTCTCGTTGATAGTCCCAATAAGTACATGTTCAATACACAGTTGAAAGATATCTCAAGGGGCGATAGTTTAAATTTTTCCAGGAAAGGGATCACATCTCGTCATAAAGGAGGACAGTTAACGAAAACACTAGACAATGGACAGAAAGAAGCCTGTTAAATTTTTCCGTTTTGATTAGGGGAGCAAAATGTATGGGAAAATGATCATCAACCATAAAAGCAAGAAATTTCAAGCCTTTTTCGAAACATAATTCAGAAAATACATACTTCAAGACCAAAAGAATGATTTATAATTTCGGATTTTAAAAGCGGATTAAAAAATTGAACTGTGAAAATCAATCTCGGATTGCATAACTTGAAAGTTTCAGCAATATCACGTTTCAACAATATAATGATTTATTTTCAAGATTATAATTTTATAACCATGGTTAATCTAGATGAATGAAAGCAATTACATAAAGGAATAATGCAAGTTTCAAGAATTTTTATAACCATTTTTCGGGTCTTTACGTTTTGAAGAGCTAAAGATTTTGTATCGTATTAAACGACAGTTTAGAGAAAATGCAATATTTCTGTTAAGTATATTTAACGCGTAGTTTCAGGTATTTAGCACATCGAATTTCCAAAGGGTGAATATTTTTTTCAGTGTTTAGAATTCTGAATAAATTTCTCAAAATTGGATTGAAAAATTTCATGATCTCGAATTTTCGAAATGTAATGCTTTTCAATATTGACATCAGTGTTTGGTGTTAATTACCAATTTTCGATTTCGCTCTCGAAACTTTATTTATTTTGATCAATTAATTGCGTGCAGGTAGAAACGAGCATTTACCAAATTAACGCAATAACCAAATTTTATTAAATGGGCTATATAAACTATGAATATGAAACTATTCCATTCCAGCAGTTAAAAACTTGCAGTGCTATTCATTCCTTTACTTTCTTGATCTGGCGGCATAGATAAAATATCGATCTTCTAGTAATTAAATAAAATATATAATTGAAATGAGTTAGCGATTTCCAATATATCTTGAATTTAAAAAACCGTTGCATCGTAAAATGACTGAATTATTTTTCCAGTGCTCACGAATTTCGTGAGGATTATAAATTATTTCAAGAAAAACTAGAAATAATTAGATATTCCGAACTACTTAAAAATCTAGCTCCGGTTATGTTCGAACGTATATCTCGCATGCTACAGATCTATTTGAAACAAAGGATACTTGTTAGGGTCAATTTCCAAATAGTTGCATGTTCCTCGAACAGGAAGCAAAAAGAAGCGGCATTTAAGGTATTGCCATGGTTGAGAAATGCAGAACACCAGAGAAGGACAACGGCTAGTGTCCGATGCTTAGGATTATTTTGGTAAGCTGAAGATTACATTCCCGCAGTTTGTAGTGAATACAATCCGTTGTAATCCATGCTATTTGCTTCATATTCCTCAAGAAATTTCATTTATTTGAAGCATAGAGTAAGAAACGTGGATCATGGGTCTTTTGGGGGAAAATTAGGTAGTAGCAGTGAAAAATCCAGCCTTAATTAATGTTAGGTGTTGCAGTGGCAACGAGAAGAGGTATAGAAACCGTGGCAGTCGGTGTTTGATGCTCTGAAAGAATGGGAAATGCTCAATGGCGTTTTTTGAAACCAAAGCAAACATTCTTTCGATATTTAGACGCAAATTTGTTGAATAATTTTCTTCGGAAGGGTGTCTGAACGGTGTCTGAATTACTATGAGTTGTTTCGAAATGTGGGTAATGCATGTGGTGAGGGAACGTTGGGGGCTTATGTTGGAGTGTGGGTAATGCATGTGACAGGGGAAAGTGGAGGCTCATGTCAGTGTAAGTAATGCATGTGGCGAGGGAGAGTGGAGGCTGGTGTCGGAGTGTGAGTAATGCATGTGGCGAGGGAGAGTGGAGGCTCGTGTCGGAGTGTGGGTAATGCATGTGGCGAGGGAGAGTGGAGGCTGGTGCCGGAGTGTGGGTAATGCATGTGGCGAGGGAGAGTGGAGGCTGGTGTCGGAGTGTGGGTAATGCATGTGGTGAGGGAACGTTGGGGGCTTATGTTGGAGTGTGGGTAATGCATGTGACAGGGGA
>JAPMOQ010044143.1:1106752-1117156 GCA_026543055.1 Argiope trifasciata | reverse complement strand
GTGGCTGGTGTCGGAGTGTGGGTAATGAATCTGTTGAATATTGTGGCTGGTGTCGGAGTGTGGGTAATGAATCTGTTGAATATTGTGGCTGGTGTCGGAGTGTGGGTAATGAATGTGTCCAGGGCATATTGTTTGTCATGTGAAATTGCGTTAAAATATGTCTAGAACGGTGTGGGCAATGACTTTGTAGAGTGGATTTTGTTTTGTAAACTAAGTATTGGACAATGTTTTAATGTATGCTCTGAACAGTGGGAATGGACCATGTATGTGTGAATGTGTGCTATGGTGGTCGGAACTGACGCCGTAAATCTGAAAATTGGTTAAATGAAATGATTAGTATAAATAAAAATCTGGTGTTTATTGGCTTTCTATCAACAGAAGTGTTTTCAGTTTTTTTCTTTTTCATTGTGGGTCTTGAAATATGTTTTGTGTAACGAAAAGTGCAATTTTGCTAGTGAAACATATAGAAATTCGAAAGTTATAAAAGATAGCATTAAATGCAATGCATTTCTTTTAAAACTGGTAATTATGACAAAACATTTCGATTGTTAGAGAAGTTGAAAATTTATATATGTATTATTTTATAATATCAATTTCAATATTCTTACAGCCAATTTTATCTTGCACTGATTCACTGAATTATTCTTTAGAGTTGAGAACTTGGAAGGCGTACGTTCAGGTTTTACTTTGTGGACATTTCTTTCAAAACGAATCGGAGCTATGATCATTTTAACGCTTTTAATATATTTTAGGTATTAATATCATATCGTGCATTATTTCCCCCTAAAGTAACTGAAAATGTTCCTTTCGTGATATAAATAAGACATGGCATAACTCCGCGTTGAACTTTGGGGCTCCTATTTGGAAAAGACTAACATCAATTATTAACTAGATATTTTCAGGAGAATCTGGTCTTTTCCCATCCCTGAAATACTAGAACACCAAAACATCGAAAACTTCATGCATTGGTGTAAATAATTTACTTTTTAATTCTTCAACAGTCAAACATGCGAGAGGGAAAATTAATCTTCATTTCTATCTTAAAAGAATAATAGACATCTTTTTTCATCTGTGAAATAATAAATTTGTGACAATTCAGCCACTCCTCCCATAGTTGATCCAGTTAAGTTTAAATATTTATTCGGGAACTGATTTACTTTTGCTATTGCTAATCCAAGTAAAACTTAATTTATGCTTTGCGATAGATAATGCTGTAATGAATTACGATGCTGGATCACACAGGCAAGGTTAAGCATTTAGTTTGTCTTAAAGTAGAGCAGAGAACAGAGCTTTTGTTGGTATATTGGAAAAATGCGCCAATTTAGAAAACCATTTCCCAGAACTGATATCTAGCAAACCAAAAACCGAGTTTTCGTCATTAGGTTAAATCTTTAAGAACTGATTTGTGGATAATGAGAGACGTTATGATGAGGGATATGTATTTCACCCAGTTTGCATTTTTGGATATAATTAGAAGTCTTAGAAGTCAGGCAATTAATAAGCCAAACAAATGTGTATTTTAACTAAGCAATCGACAATTTAAAATTTGCAGATATTAGGATCATAAACTCTAAATGAAATTCTAGAGTAAACAAATGAGAAACTTCAGTTTACGTAGTAACATTTCAGAGAACCTTTTAAGCCCTATTGTTTCGAATTCAACTTAATTATAGTAGTTAACACGCAGGTCGTCCAGGGGATCACATTATTGTCTGGCTTTTCCAGTACCGTCGGGGGGGGGGAGGGTCTTAGAAGACAAATCATCCAACCAGGTGGGCGCTCTCTCTCATTAATGTCCTTTCTTTGCAATAAAGAGATCGTTATTTGCATGTATAGACCATTTTCCCAGTTCCACACTCCGATTCCACGGATATCGACAATTCTGGATGAAGAGGAAAATATTCCATGGGCGGCATCGACATTCATTTTATTTTAGGCCGAGGTAATGAAATAGCATTTTGATAATTGTGGAAAAATGGATTTAATTGTGAAATTATGAGTTATTGGATTTAGTTTTTAATTTCTTTTAGCTTTCGTTGTATGCGTTTAAGATCATTTTATTTCTTGTTGAATGTTTTGCTCCCTAAAATTCATAGAAAGTTTTGTAAAGAGCTTCAGTGCTAGACTTAATGCGATTAGAAAAATAATTTTCACTGTATTAAAAAAATTGAATTTATGCTATTCTATGAAGTAGAAAATTTTATTTACTGATTGAAATTCAAAGAACCTTATTTTCTTATAAATTTGTAAATCAGACCAAATTTCTGGGCAGTATTATAAGAATATATAATTAGTGATCGATTGTTTGGAAATGCTTATGATTAAACTTTTATTTGACTTTTACAAATGAAAACCTTTTTCTTCCTAGATCTCATTCGATGATGACAAGATTAAATGGAAACGGATAGTTTGAAGGAAGGAATTTTCCAAGAAAGCTGGCAGTTTTTCACAAGAATCTACTGAAGGCACAACAAATGATGAAAGTTCATTCTTTTTGCATCTATATAGACTGAGGCAATTTACAGTCTGTAGCGATCAAGTGTACTGCTACTATTAAAATCATTGTTATGAAGGATCGTGAGAAGTCGTGTGGTGATCAATAGCATGCTGGTAAGTATTCTTGGTAAGATCCCCAAATTCGTTTTTTTTTCTCAAGTATCTAGATATGACACTCCATAAAATTTGAATTACAGCCATACAAAATAAAAATCGAGAAAGTATGTTGTGGGCCATATTGAAGAGTTTTCTAGCGTTAAGCGAATAAACCTATTGTTATATTAAGTACTAGCCGCCTTTGGCGACCAGCTGGTTCGCCATGAGTAATTCGTTCTAAAATTTTCAATTAAATCACATATCCATTAGCCTTGAAGTAATTCCGGGCATTGATTGGCCTGAAATTAATATTTTCTTTAAGATGATGGACGGAAAGTTCTAAAAGTACACCTTTTCCTAATAATATTCTTTAATTTTATAAATCAGTCAGTTTGAACCATCGGCTATGCTTCCAAAATATTAAAAAAAAAATTTCGATGATGTTGCGAAAATATTAAATGTTTTTTTAAAGAAAGCGAGAAAGGGAAAAAAGTATTAAATTAATGATACTGATATTGCAAACGATTACATAAATATGCCATTAAGTTGGGATTTAATGCATATCCTGTCTAAATTCAATCAGGTTTACCGTAAATAAAGATTTATTGACTTAATGATATAGATATTACTTTGTTTTGCATTTATTTTTATTTTTTGTTTTATATTTATTTTATTTTATCCAGTCACGTGCTGACAGCTGCATTTCTGTCGATTTATTTTGCGATGATAGGTTTTTTTTATTTGAACTTCCGGCATTGTTTTCTTTTATTTTATCCAGTCACGTGATAAAAAACATAGTTAAAATATTTCTTTAAAAATTCGTTAAAAATAGTAGCTTAAGTTATACATTAAAAACACTGATACCGTTAGAAAGCTAATTTTTTTATCTTTAAATTGATATAAAAATTATGCTTATGCAATATTATTTTCGGAAGTAATGGCGGAAAAACGTCGAAATTTCACTTAAATTTTAATTAATTCAAATTCTAATTAAAAATTCGAAAAAAGGGCTCCGAGGTGCACATTCCGGACCTCCAAGGTATACATGTACCAAATTTGGTAACTGTAGGTCCAACGGTCTGGCCTGTAGAGCGCCAACACACACGCACACACACACACACATTGAGCTTTATTATAAGTATAGATAATCGGCAAGGATACTTAACTGTCAATTAGCAAATTAGATGCCCAACTCGTTTTCTTAGCTATGCTTATAGCTGACGGAGAAGATTCGAAAGTAGTTTTTAAAAATCAAAGGCAATATTTAGATGAATTGTTTAACTAATGCACTTCAAATACTAGGATTAGTCTTCTTAAAGCTCACATTAGCCCATTTTTCTAAACAGATTTCCTAATTAAAATGAGGAAACCTTTCAGTTCTGTCAATGAAGTTTCAAGCAGATTATTAAGGTCTTGGAATTTTCGATGTAGATAAAAACAAAGGTAAAATGTGTGTCTCTCGCGTTTTTTAATTGTATCCATTCAGAGTATTCTTGATGGATCTTGTATCTAACATCTATTAATTTATGTAATCTTTTCAGATGATGGACGTGATCATGGCACAAATGATATGTAGCTTCCACAAGGAAAGAACCCGACTTCCAGTATGCACAATAATATACAGTCCCAATGATGTATTGGATTATTTGTAAAGCCAGAAATATTGAGCCAAGCAACAAATGTGTCAACTTTATGAAAAAAAACCATGGAAATTTACTTTATAAACAATCTAAATATATGAAATCGATTTTTTTATATCGATAACTAAAAATTTCATTTGATATTTAATCTTGCTAAAAATATAATCCAGATTTCCAACAAGAATGAAAGTTTGATTCACAATTTACAAAAAAATTTAAGTTCATTTTATCTACTGACTAATTCTTAATAGAGCTCAACAACTTGACAAGAAGAGTTCTCATTGAGCCAAAAGTACAGGCAGGAATTGCAATTACCGTGAAAAAATCAATTGAATTTGCATTGTGTCTCCATTGTGAATGGAAGATGCCATTTGATTATTTGTTAAGATCATTTTTCACTGCCTACTGCTGTACCACAATTCAAAAATTTAAATATTTTTTCGGAAATCTGTTAGTTCTTCACATAAGTATAATTGTCTGTGTGTTTTCAATTTACTTGTATATTTTTCAAAATGGCAGTTCTTTGATTTCATTTTCTACTGAATGTCAATGCTCGTGAAAATTTCATGTTCTGGATTATTTTTAGAACTTCACTTTGATTATGAAATGAATTATCCAATAATTCAATGTATGTTACATTTGCAATTTGCATATTATTCTAGTACATTAAGGAAGTTTGCCTTTCTTTATGATCCATTCGCCATTTGAAATATTTGTTTTAAATTTGCATAATCATTTCTTGCTTAATTTCATATGCATATCGTTTTATACTTATTCAGTCAGAATTTTGAATAGTTAATTTGCTGCAGTAACAGTGTAATATGTATTTGGATGTTCGACTAATTTAAAATATGTAAATCTTTTATCAAGAAAAATGTGTGTATGGAATATAATTTAATAAGGCTTGACTTTTAGAACTGTAAATATTTTAAAAGTATTATACATTTTTTTTTACTTCCTTACTTTTATATGTGAATATATCTTAATACTTAGCATTGTTTTTCAATTAATTTAAAGATGTAATATAAATGTTTATTGATTTTAAGGAATTTTTAACTTTAAATTTTTAAATAGGTGTTTGTTGCATCCATTTGCAAATATATTTTGAATCGTCTTATTCATATTAAGTTTAGAATAAAATAGTAAGTTACAGTAAGTTTAATTGTAAATTTAAAATGCTAAATATCTCGCGGGTACAGGATATTTTGATTGGCTCGGCCGGCCAGCCAATTAAAATGTCCTTTGATTCTCGAAAAGCATTTGATCATTGTGCCTGATCATCACGGTGATCAGTATGCTTTTAGAGAAATAAGACGGTGTTCTTTAATGATTAACATAAAATACTAAATCTAAAAGAATACAATAAAACCTCTTGTTGAAGGACAAAATGAATGGATGCGATGAACGTCAAATAATCTAAATGTTGTTCAGGTTGCTTTTTCTCCCAACAGTAGGTCTAATATTCTGAATTGTCAGTTTTTCAATAATAGGTTAGCTAAAAATACTATTCTTATTCAATAGAATATTGAATTTTCCCTTTTTTGTATAATATTACGTACTAAAATAAAATCTTTATGAATATCAATATGCACTAATTTATATAAATATTACTCTGTTTAACAATAGGTGTTGCTTAAAATATTTCAATTCGTGTATGTTAATTTAATGTTAAGTAAAAACTTCGCATAAAAACTGAATTCTTCAGCCAGTTTATGTAATGAGTCTCAGTCGTTTTGATGCCTGTACTGAATTCTTAATACATTTATATTCTTCCTTTTTATACTGCCATAATCTTGTAAATGACCTGTTCTTGTATCTGAAACATGCAAATAATAAAATTTGTATTTCGAATTCAATTTTGTATTTAACATCTGAATGTTTTTTATTCCTTTTTAAAAAAATATTCGATGAGAGACGTTTCAAGGAAACAGGAATGTATAAGATTAATTAATAATTATTTGTTTCTATCCTTTAACTAAAATCATTTCATTAATTTTAGTTTATTTGCTAGTTATTAACCGAGTATAGACATGGCAGATTAGAAAGACAACCATGCTTTAGAAATGGGTGGCAAATTGCAATTTTTTTATAGATGTTTTTTGCATTTTTTTCATAGAAATGTTAATGTCCTTAATTAGAATTCCTTTTCAATCGAATTTAAATATAAAATTCAACTATCTTATTTCTTCTCAATAGACAAGAGTGGATACATTTGCAATATTCTTCATCGATTTTTTATGAATAAATTATTTGAGAAATTGTGAATGAATGTTTTAATAAATTAATATTGATTTCATCTTAATGTTCTTTTTCGATATTTAAAAGGAACTTTTTTAGCAGCTGGATTATTCAGAATTATTTAGCATTAATTTTGAAAAAAACACTTAAATATTAAATGCAATATTTAACTTTCTTCTATTCTGAGTTGTATTATACAATTAAAAAATCAATAAATGTAAAAAATCAATAAATATTCTATACTGTTTATTATACAGCAATTTTTTTGAATGTTTTCGATGTTTAAAATATGCCTGTGTTTTCCAGCAGAATTTGGAACTCGACTATCATTTTTTATACAGTGAATGTTTTTTGTTTGGAAATTAATGTTGAATTTTTTATAGTGAAATTTTATTTCAAATTGTATGAATTCTTGTTAAGAAAATTTTGCATAAAATTTCAAAAGCTGATTTACTTTACCTGTTATGAATTGTTTCATATGCATTTATATTCTACTTATTACGTTGCAATAACCTGTAAATGAACAGTTTCGTAGAACACAAATAAAATTTATATATTTCGAATTCAACTACTGGTCTTTCTAAAAAATATTAGGTTATCAAAACTAAAATGTATAGAAACTTCATTTTAATAATTTCGTAGCATTAGTTTAAGAAGGCAGACACATCAGGCATTTGAGAAATAATGAATTGTTACAAATTAAAAGTGAAAATTAAAAAAATTGAATTAATTTCCGTCCTTTATTTGTGACCATTTTTTTAGTTTCAAATTAAATCTAAATGAATAACCAATTCAACTTAAATGCCAGTCAAACTTTACCAAAAGTCTTTCTATTAATTTAAATAAAAAAAATTAGAATTTGATTTATACTCTACCGATAAACTAGAAAAATGGCAAGAACTATTTATTCATTGCTCTGATCTAATGGTAAGTGAATAGATATGAGAAATTAAAAACTGTCCTTTCTTTAAAAATGGAGTGGAATCTTGGGCATTCTAAATCTTTGTTACTTTTGGAATTTCTATCTTAAAATTTCTTATTCGGATTAAAAGCTATTTACTATTTTATCTATCATTTTATACTTTGTGATCGCATAGGAATAAATTTTAGCTGCAAGCATTTAAAAAGCTATAGTATAGGAAATTTTTTCGGTAATTGCAGTTCATATTTTATTAGTGAAATATAGTCAAGGTTGTTGTTTTGGAGTCTATTTTACTGTGAAATAAACCTAAGGCGCAACTACAGAAAAAAAAATTGCCACCCTTTTTTAATTTTGCAATTAATCGTCTTTTGTGAAAAAGAAACGTTTTAAAGATAGGCATGGCGTCTTATCATTCATTAAGTTTTTACAGTGGAGGCTCTCCTCATATTTAAAACTGCGCTACCAACAATCTACGCATTTAAAATAATACGGGTAGAAATGAACCAGTGAGCCAGGCACAACTACTGATTTCCCACGAAAAGATCCCGATTCCTAGAGAAGTTGACAACGATGCTTCTTTCCCCCTACCACTCGCATTTCGAAAGTGATCGCCAAACAGGACTGTGGCGCAGCCCATCGGTGATGTCCATTTCAACCTCATAAACCTGACCGATTGAGGTCAGTTTTATTCGCCGTATCATTGCGCCACTTCGAATGTGTGCATAGTTAATAAATTAGTATGCTTCATATTTATTGCTCAGGAATGCTTTAAGAAAAGCTTTAATTCGTTATGATAATATATAGTTGGCATGGATAATTTACTACTGTTTGTATGGTGCGTGGGACTACTCTCTTCCCTCTGTTTAACTCTGTCCACTTAATGGTCAATACTCATTACACTAATAAAAATTTACACATTAATCAAATAGTTTTATTTGAAAATGGGAACTTAAGCCTGGGTGCAATTTAATCTTAAGGTTGCGTATCATTGTAGTGTGGTCGATAATCTTTTCGCTCTTCGGCAATGACAGATTCATATGTGTCTGATGAAAAGGATCTTGAGCCTTTGACACCTTCCATGATTGGTTGCGGTGGCTCTGTAGTAAAGTCTCAGCATCGGAAAAGGAAGGTTTTAGTTTCTAGACCCGATTCCACCGAAGAACCGTCATGTAAACATGTCTGGTGCACGTTAAATCCTTCGGGGTTGAACGTCCTCCCGCTGAGCTTGGACAGAGGGGAGGTGGACTCTCAGGCGTCGTCCACTTTATCTGATCTCTATTCAACATTGAAAGGTTCGTCTCCAAATAAGCTCAGTGTTGATTTAAGAAGGGACATAAATATAACCAAACCAAACTTGCATAGAGTGTGTGAATGGCTGCCACTGAAGGCGGCTCTCTTTCAAGCTCTCAGCATAAATAAATATTGATTTTTTGTTTGAATGAGAAGGACTAATTTGAGAAGTAATCATTTCAATTAATGATCAAAGTATAATGCTACGGTAATAATACTCTTTTCTGAGAGAATCAGAAATATCGGTATGAAAGAGATGCCGCCTTTCACATTTTTTTCTGAAAGCCGAGTTCCAAAGACGCTGAGAATCTTTTCTGAAACCCCCAATGATAAGAATATCAACGATATGTGTGCAAACTAAGCAATGAAAATTTGAAATAAATATACAAAATTTTGATCCAAATTTTTTACTTTCGATTTCTAAGGCGCGAAATAGTTCAGAGAAACTATAGAATCGCTATTCGGAATATCATTAAAAATAAAATATGATAAATGAAAATAAATTCCTTTTGCGCTTTCGAGACTCAAAGTGAGTACGGTAAAAGTGCAGAAACTGATCAATCACTCTAACCACTAAAAAAATACTTCTACAGAATCTGGTGTTTCACACTTTCTTAACATGTCAATCCGAGATCCAAAACGCTGGGAATCTGATCCAAAACCACAATTCTATAAATATCAACGATATCTACGCATGTACGAGAACTTCTCAATGAAATTTTGGAGCAAATCTAAAAAAAATTTCGAAATATATTGCTCTCGATATTTGATGCGTGAAATAGTTCAGAGGAAACTATAGAATCACTATTCAAAATATTATTAAAAATAAGATAAGAAAAAATGTATATAATTTCTTTATTTCTCTTTCGAGACTCGAACCAAGGACCTTCCCTTCTTCACACGTCAATCCGAGTTTCAAAGACGCTAGGAATCTGGTATAAAGATGTGCCAGATCTTGATTATATAGACAAGATAAATCGTACAAGAAGATTACAATATCAGCAAAAGCTTCGAGAAGAGTTGAGAACATGTTTTAGAATTGAATATCTTGGAAATCTCATGCTCAAGCAAACGAATGAAAAATCATCTTTTGAATTAAAAGTTGGGGAGATTGTTTTAATCGAAAACGAAGATAAGAAGTGAGCATTTTGACCTTTGGGGAGAATAGTCAAATTATATCCCGGAAAAGACCATAACGTCAGACTGGTTAAAGTTAGAACATCGACTGGAGAGGCTCTAAGACCAATTCAATGCTTATATCCATTAGAAATACAATCAAAATGTGAAGTAAAGGTGGGTTCAGACGAGGCTTATTATTGTCTGCAAACATTGTCTCTCTGCTGTTGTCCCGGCACTGTCCTCGTGTGAACACTTGAGACAACGCGGACAACGTTTGTCCCGACGGGACAATCATTTACCATTGTCCCGTTGTGGTCACATGATTTTCCGAAAGTAGGCGAGATCTTTTATTGCGGGCAATAATAAGCCTCGTCTGAACCCACCTTAAGTCTTAAAAAGTAGAGATGCATAATCCATGATTTTTTCAATAACAAATAATTTTGCTATTGTTATTTTTAAATATCTGTTCCAAATATCTGTTATTTCAATCATATTATTAATTACAAATTATTAATTAATATTGAATATTAAATTTATTAATTTTAATTAAAACTTAATTAACTAATTTAAGTAATGTGTGATTGAATTAATTTATCTATTTCA
>JAPMOQ010044143.1:1081143-1094661 GCA_026543055.1 Argiope trifasciata | reverse complement strand
AAAAGTCGCCAAATTTCCAATTTGGGGGTGTATATCAAAGTTGTTCCAAAATATTTTTATTCCTACATGAAATTGACCATGGACAAATAATCGGTAAAATCCTATTTTAGCCCACCTCTGGCGACTTTTTCAAAATCTCGCCAAATCGAAAGTATTTGAATTAAAAGGTTAAAAAAATGAATTCTTACCTTTCGCTAAAAAATTTTTATTATTCGCTCAAGGTGGGCTAAAATAAGATCGACCCCAAATAATCTAATTAAAGAATTATTTAAAATTATGTAGCTCTGCTTCATTTGAAATGCCATACTTTGACTAATTTGATAGTTTCAGCCAGCAGACTAGCCGTGTGATTTATTTTTTTTTCGTTAATTCAAAATATAGATTATTTTGTTTTTTCAGTTAAAAAAAAAACTGTATTGAAATACTGATTAGAATAAGTCTCGAAATAACAAATGATACATTGATTATTTATTAGTGTTTGTTTGCATGAAGATCTGATTTTAAAATCATTAAAATTATTTTTTATAATCAGCAATAATTTTGGAATATGGTCAGTTTCTTTTTTATTCCATCAAATCCTATAACTGAACATTTCATTAATATTTACGTTTTAGGGTTTTTGGAACACAAAATAATCAGTTATCACAAAAATTGCATTAGAGAAGTTGATATATAGTATCTGCTTTGTGGGATAAAACAAATTTCCCTATTGTAAACACAGTGCCTGGAAACAAGTTATTTAATATATGTTGGAAATTGGAATGTGTGTTGTGTCTTGATGAATTCAGCATTATAATTGGTGCTTGCATATAAAATACATACCATTGACAAATATAAACAGATTTTAATTTTGAAAGAATTAATTAGCATGCAATCTTTGGAAAGTTGTTTCATTATTTATTCCTGACAAACAGTTGCTTGTGATAAACTGTTTAATAATTGCCATTTTTTATTTTTGGTAAATCATTTTTCTGGTATGTATTAGCACGTAAGTGCCTTATTAAATTTTAAATTTCTTCTTAAAAGTGATCTGTGTGTAATAAAAGGAAGGATTAAGTGTACTAATTATAAATAATTATTTTAACATTCTACTTTAGAAATTAAAAATGTTGTTATGTAAGATTATCAATGATTTTTTTAAAAAAAATCTGTTATATTATTGATACTGTTTTACTATTTATCTTATAAATTTATCCTTGTTGATTTGAAGCTTTTTTGTGTAATGAAATTTTGAATAATGATGAATTAAAAAACCTTTGTCTTCTTTCTTCCAAAGTGATGAAAAAGTTTCTTAGACTTGTTCCCTAAATGCCAGGTTGAGCAATTCATGCATTTGTTCCCTGCATATATGGTTGAATAAGAATGATTATTTTGCTGATAAGATCTGATTGGGAGAAACTGTGAATTCAGTAAATAATTTTTAAGACAGTAATAAATTTTTTTTTGTGTATTTGATGTTTGAATTGATTAGAATTTAACTAATTAACTTTGTTTAGGAACATGATGAGAATTCTGTTTGGAATGAATTATTTTTTTGGACCCTAAAGGATGTTATATTTAAGTATCCCTTCTGAGCTTATTCACAAATTGTAGACAGTTTTCTGTTATTGGTAAGTAAGATAAATTAAATGTTTTTACTTTCCCTATTGACTAAAGTTTAATCTTGTATGTTTTTTAATTGATTTACTGTCATGAACTTCACTGATTAAAAAGTCTTGTCTTGTGCACAACTATACTTAGAAGAGAAAAAAGCAGGGAGAGAGAAAGGAGAGTTATTCCTGGGAATTACTGTATTTTATGAATCCATATAGTTTAAAATTTTAAATATATATTTTTTTCTCTTTGAGAATTTTGACAGAATTATGGAATTTATTTTTTCTTCTCTACATTTAAGATTACTTCTGAATATTAGTATATTATCATATTTTTCAATGCAGATTGATCTGGGTAAGAAATTTTCTGATATAATTTCCAACTTTTTCTTTAATTAAATATATAAGTACAGCATCAAATAAACAAAGTGAAAATTTGTATTTTTGAAATTAATGAACTATATCTTTCAAGTGTTTGTTTCAGAATTTAATTATAATATATTTCAAAATTTATCTGTTGAATTTACTCAAATTTGACATATTAACTTGTAGTTAATAATTTTCTAAACCAGACTATTATTGAAAAGAACATTTTTATTTATGAATCAATTTTCTGAAAAATTAATATCATTCATTCAGCAATCATTATGTCCATGATGCCTTGCATACATCCACAGTCATTAAAAAAAAAAATTGAAACCATTTTTGTAATAAAATATACTAATGAATGCAAACAAATATCTAATACTATAATACGAGGAATGGTTGTCAAGTCGAAAATCGCCCCAGAATTAATAAACTCCGGTAAACTTGGGGGTCTGGGGTTTTTGGCCACGAGGAATCGATTGGCGCCGGTTTTGAAGTGCTACGGTCGAGCAGTTCGGAGTTACAGATAGGATATTTTCAAACTTTATTAGTTCGCCATAATGGCTACTTAAAGTTTCAAGCGGTAACGTGCTGCCATCTATAGCCAATATGGCGAACTAATAAAGTTTTATGTTTATGCTGTTATAGGTTTATAATATGTTTCTTATGTATGTATATATGTTTGGTTTTTCTAAATAAATTTGTCAAAAATATTGAACTTCAACACACTTCAATCTTTACCAGTACTTTACCTTTGTATAGAATAGTCCCCTTTCCAAACTCTAACTTTGTTTAGAATGGTTTACAATAGTGCACTTTAACCAGTTATCTTTTCACCAATGGTTTCACAAATTTTCTTATGGCATGTATTGTTTTGATAAATCACAATTGAAAATTTAAATCTTCGAGTTAGCTTCTTTCTTTCGAGCGGTGCTCAGTCACCCGCTGGTTATAAAGAATCTGATAATAATAATAATAAGTAGTTAAACTGAAACAGATAGAATTTCATTGATGCCATTAATTCTGTTGAAGCAGAATTTAATTATCTATTAGTAAGTTATGCTTTTTTAAATTCTGAATCTTGTATACTTTTTTTAGCTTATATGTGTGTAGTGTGTGTATATGTATATATACATATATATAATAGTATTTAAAAATATGTTATTTAAATTTAATTTAAAACTAAAATTAAAACTTTGAAAATAAAAAAATAAAAATTTAAACTTTGAGTTTTTTGCTTAATTTAGCTATATTAATTTTATTTTTATTTCCTAATCCCATTCCACTTTTCTATTTAATTAATTCAACATGAGTTCTAAAATTGCTGAATCTGCTAAAAGCTGGTAATATATTGGTGACATAAATAAATTCCATTAAAAGATTCCTTTGTTTTTCTTATTTGTAATGGAAATCCCCATTAAAGTTTCACAGCATATATTCACTGGAATAAAATTTTTACCAGCTTTTCCTTGTTTTGCTCTGTGTTGTGTATGTGTTGGTACATAATGAATGCCTCCTCTGGATGAAATAAAAAGGCAAAAAAGTCTTAACTGTTTTCAAAATTGCTTCTGCACTCATACAAAAATCATAGGCTTATATACATTTACACCTAATAAAAATATCAAAAATTAGTGCTTTTAGGTTTGTTAAATATCTCCTTTCCAGCAGAAATAAGTTTCACTGGCATTAAATAATTTTCAAAAGTCAGTATTATAACTGTAAATTGGTTGTGAATCAATTGCTTTTCTTAATAATTAACGTTACAAATTATCAAATAAATATTCTTAGATTTTCATGTTTTGCTTAAAAGCTGTTAGTTTACATTTTCAAATATTCATTTTATATATAAAAAGTTTCATTGATAAAACTTTTTTTCTTTCTGATTTCAAGGATTATATTTCATATTAAAAACCATAGATCCTTCACTCTTAAAACAGATTAAAATTATCTCATAAAAAAAATAGGAAATTTTAAGATGGAATATTTAATTTTAGATAATTATTTGAATTCTTAATTTGATAAATTACTTGTGTGTCCAAGTGTATGCAATTATATTGTGATCAGGTATGTATGTATTAGAATATAACAAATATTTAAAACCTTTTTCGTTTCTTTTTTTCTTTTCTTTTTCTGAAATAGATCAACTTTAAATAATCATATCTTGAAATGAAATTATCCAGTAGACATCACAATAACCATATTTGTTATTATTATTATTATAAAGCAAAATAATTGCATATAAATACATATGCAGTCATACAGATAGCAATAGTACTACTCTTATAATTAATCAACTAAGGTTTTAATGCAAATTAGTAGCATTTATGAACTATTTAGGTTTTGTTCAATAAGGTTGCTAAGATAGCTTCTGTGTGGCATTTCTGTGCATTGCAATTTGAAATTGTATTTCCCTGTACTTACAAATTGTGATGTTTAATCAGCAGATGGAAGTTTGGTTATCTGGTCATAACGTATGTCGTTGTGAAAACTTGACTTTTAAGTAACTATAATTTTGATTAAAAGGATGAGTTTTGCATTCTGAGTAAATGGACATTCAATTTGTGCTGGGGGCCCATTCTTTTATGGACGGGGTATGGAATATTTTTGACCCTTGCACTAGAGATTTTTCTACTCTGCCATTACTTCCCTGGTTGTCCTGTTAATTGAAACTAGAATTTTGTATCCAGGGTTTAGTTTACTTTTTGCATTAAAAAAAAACAACTTGTGGTATCAAGCCAAAATTAAGTTATTTCATAAACTCCTAATACTTGATATAAAAATTTCAAACTATTTACGTTATCATTGATTTTGATTTTTAAAAAATACATCATATATGAACCTATTATTCTCTTATTTTAAAAACATAAGGGAATTCAATTTTCAAAACAGAAAAGCTAATCGCAATGAAAAAAGTTATCAACTCATTTTAGTTATTCAGTTTTACGTAACTGATATTTATAATTGCAAAAATATTCACTTTTATTCCAAAATAGAGTAATTTTTTTAACTACCTAATTAAAAGCATGTTTATTTTCAATTTGATTCATTCTCATTTAATCATTTTCTATGCCTGAATTTTGTTACTAGTACAATGAATTTAAGTAATATATCTAAATGATATTAGCTGCCCAGAGTTGTGATTTCTGCTTTGCTAATAGAATGCAGTTTCACTTTAAATCGCCATACTTAATAGTATTATTTTGTAGATAGAGTAGGTCATCATCCTGATTTTTTAATCCAGTCTGAAACCATCTAATCTATCCAGAGTCTTAAATAAAAGAATCTTAATCTGATGAAATCTGACATATTTGATTTGACTAAATGATTAGTTTTTGAACTAATCAGGTAATTATTGATTTTCATATGACTGCATCAATAGCCAAGGTTTCTCTTTGATTTTCTTATCAATGACATAAAATTGTTTTGCATACTTACTCAATCTTACTGAAAATTTTAAAAAGAATAAATGTAAGTGAAATTTTAATTTGTTTTAATTTTTTTAATAGAATAAAAGCATTTTCTGTACTTAGTTTTCTAACAGAATTGATCATTTTAAAAAAGGGTATCTTAGTTGTTTCAAATTTTAAAGAAAAAACCGGGGGGGGGGGGATTTCTTTTTATAATTTTTGCAAAATCTTAGTTTAGTAGTTTTCTTTCATTAAAAGGGACTGAACAAGATGTAGAAATGTTCACTTAATTATTTATGAGTTTTTTTAAGATGCCCACAAAAAATATTTTTCTAGCATAGAGATAGCTCATTTTTTAAAAATGAAACTGAATTTGTAAAAGATCAAGCTCATTTTGCTTTTATAAAGAGATGTATTTATCTTAAATTTATGATTTAAAAAACTACAAAAATCATTGGAAACTCTTGTTGGATTTACATATAATAGGTAAGGTAAATAAGTTGTCAAAGAACTTCATCTATTGCTAGTCTAGACCTTTGTATTTTCTAATATTAATAGTTTATGAACGATCAATTTGTGGCAAATTCCTCATCTATTTTTCTGTCTCTTACAGAACAATTGACTTCAATGTTGATAACTTTCTGAATCAGAAGGGATTTCAATTAAGATTTTTGTATTTACTTCAAAATTTTATATAATGCATTTCTATTGGGTATTTTTAAAATTTTGTATAATTTGATTGAAATTCTTCTTAAATAAGTTTTTAAAAAACCCTCCTTTTTTAAAAATGAATTTCAACTTTTATGAACAAGCATGTAATTATTTTGTATGGCAAACAGCTGTTGATGAATATTTGCTAATCGTTAGCAGCTTTCTGTAAAATGGGATGATCCAATCAGTTTTGGGTCAATAAACTAATATCCTTGCAGGATATACTGAATTATAACTCTGTGAAGTAACCAAAGTTTTCTGAAGGGGGAAAAAATTGTAGAGTAACACTAATAATAAAATTTTGTATAAATCTAATAGTATCAAAATATTTAAACCATCTTATATTTAATGTTAATGGAAGTGTTGGGCTTAAAAAACTGTTGCTACAGTTAATATTTGCTATATGTATATTTGACAAATTATTTTTTAAACTAAATAGAATTATTTGAATCTGAATTAGTTAATAATTCAATTTTTTTTTTAATACTTTTAATAATAAATGCTTCTGTTGAGGCAAATAGGGGTTACAAATAGGAAGAAAAAATCTTATATCATGTCATCGACTCAGAAATCTATTAATAGACTATCATTACTTATATTAAAGATGAAGATGTATATTGCACTTTAGAGGGATGCCATTTGATCTACCACATTTTTTCAAATATTATTTATATCATAGGTTAACAAACTTTTTTGAATTGGTGCCCCTTTTTTTAGTGGCTATTTTAATACCCACTCCAGAGAAATAAGAGCGTGCATAATGCATGGTGGAAACAAGAATTAAAAAAATACTAAAAGATAGAATATTGTTAGAATTGAACACTACTGAATTTCTTCCTTATTTCAAAAAGGAGAATAAAAGTTTCAGCTTGCCTGTTATAAGGACAGGCAGGGGTTTTGATGATACGAAGTAATCCATAATGAGCTATTGCTTTCGAAATAAATGAATTGATAGTTTCAGAGAACAATTAAAACACGTTGTTATATTACAAAGTATTTTTAAAAAATTTTTAACGACATCAAATTGTAGATTTGGGGCATGCAGCCACACTGCCTTATATACTAGAGAGGTATCTCTTTCTCTCAATAGGGAAGTCTGGTATCAAAATACGTGAATTTTTGCTCATGTGATAGAAATGAATTATCCGGATGATTTTTAAGTCTTTTTTAGCTTTTATTTGGTTAATCTTCTCTGTGCCATATCAACACCCCCTAATTTCTCTGCATCTTTTATCACCCCCCTGAAAGCCTCAAATGCCCATTGGGAACCTATTAGAAGGTTAGGGGCAACTTAATAATTTAATTATTGGGATTTAGAAGGTTGAAGGGGCAACTTGGACCAGTTTAAAAAATTTAATTATCAGTTAAACAATTTTTTCCCCCACACAAACTTCTGAGAATGTTATTGCATAGAAATAAATTTTTCCTAAATTTTTATTTATTATTTATTTGCTTAATTTCCAACTGCAGATTGCATAATTGGTCTGGAATTCAAATTTTTAAAGTGTTTCATTGTATAGTTTTGATGCATTGTTGAAGTTTTAAGAGAAGGATACTGTTTAACATTTATGTAGTTTACAAAACAAATAAAGTGAAATTACAGTATCATAAAATTTTTAAGAGTGATAAACTAGATATTTACATTTTTAATATTATGATATTTTGTGCACATGAATGTATCCATTAGATAAGTTCATGTGCACAATAAACAAAACTCATGCAAGAGAAAATAACATGACTAATATCTAAACATTTGGTGGAATCATGAATATGAAATTATATATGAAAGATTTAATTCAAATTAAATATAACTAATATTTCTGATAAACTAATTATAGCTAATTGTACCTAGTCTAATTAAAATTCATTTTTCATTTAATATTTCTTTGGTTAGAGAAAATTGCTGGGTCATTTACTGTGCTAAAGCATTTGCCTGGCATTTAAAATTTAAACCCCTAATAATTTTGAATAATGACTATCTAACTTTTGTCATATATAAAGACCTCCTTCAAACTACATTTCTAGCATTAATATAAATGTATTCCTTAAACTAATTTTGAATTTTACATGTTTTCTATTGAGTAACTTTATATATATATATATATATTTCTATTCATATATATATATATAATTTTGTGACAGAAAATTTAATTACTACTTAATTCAGAATTATTAATTTACTACTAATTTCAGAAATATTTTATGAAGCATGAATTAAAAATTTTCAAAAGTTAATTAACTTATTTTTACTTACCCAATTGAATAGTTTTGTATAAATTTATTTTCTTAACAATTTTACAAAAATACTTTTAAAAAATAATTTTATTGATAAACTCATCTTGAAAATTCAATTTATTTTGCAATTGAAATTAAATTTATTATATAAAAGAAATACAACTGTTTTATACTTTCATACCTATTAACAGCTATTCATACTTGGTATGGAATTAGGTGAAAAACTATGGAGCTATGGGTATATAGTGAAAAAGTAAGACACTTTTTGCGAGACACTTTTTTGCTACTTCTCATTCATAAAATTTTATGCATTTTTTAAAGCATAGTAAAAACAAGAGGGAGAGGGTGAAAATTGTTCTTTTATTAATGTAAAAATGAAGGAGTTGCTTTTTATTATAGAAGGTGTTTGAGAGTTTGCTGTGATGTTAAACTAAGCAGTAATATGACTTTAAAAAAGTATAAATGCTTGCTGTTTAAGTTTAAAACATTATAAATGCCTGATAAACAGTATTAATTTGTTTCATCAACAAAAGCATGTAGTGTGTATTTTAAGTAAATTTATTTCATTGATACATTTTTTAAATAATTTTGAGTATTGTATGATTAAGTTTCATTTCACATATTTATTCTTCAATCACTCTTGGGATATTCATTATATGCAATACATCTATAAGAAGTACTATGGATGACTTCTTGTATACAGCCGACCACCCCACCACCACTGAACGTAACAGTATTGACAGGATTTGTTGGGGTCAATTGCAGTACTATGGATGACTGACCAATCAATATTGAAAGGTACATATTTATTTAAGTCTAGTTGAAAATCTGGATGCATTTATATTTTATTGAGAATAGATTGTTTATTATCTATTAGTTTATTGTAAATAAAAGTTTTTATAGTGTATTTAGTAGTTACTGCTTAGAAATTTTTTACCACTTCTTACTGGATCAAAATATGGTACATGACTAACAAAAGCTGGCATCTAGAAGTTACTCTATCTGTTAAAGCCTTTAATGCAAATAAAATTAAAAGACAAGATAGTAATTTTTGTATAATTTTTATTTATCTGACTCCTAAGTTAAAATACCATGAATTTTTATTACTATAGTCAATAAAACAACTATGAAAACTATGAATCGCAATCTTTTTTCACACATAAAGTTTGCTGCTTGTTCATTAAGTTGAAAATAAGAACTAGTTTTTTGTGCTGCTGATTCTTAGCTATTATTCTGAAGTTTTATTCCTTTAAATTTTGAACATCTCTTTATGTGACTTTTTTAACTCAATAAACAGAATCAGTATTTTTTTAAAACTATGTATTGAAAGTGATTATTTCTTAAATAGGTTTTGTAAAATTCCATTAACTTCTTGTAATTTTTCTGTTCAGAAGAAATCAAAACCTTGATTGCTAAAAACAGGTGTGAGGGGCAGATATCACTAAGCTTTGAATTGAAATCCTTCTCATATAGACACAGATTCATCATTTATTTTCATATTGCCTCACACATCCATCTCAGAAATAGTGTTGTAGTCTCTTCAGAAAATTGATTATATATAAAAAAAATCTCTTGTCTTATATTCCCATCATGTTTTTGACCATCAAATGTGATAAATATATTAGCTTTTCATTTCATTATGACAGGATGAATAGTGTATAAACCTGAGGTCCAGGAGTCATCTTTGAGCACCTTCTTGGGATTGTGATAGTATAGTTTTCACTAAAATTCATTAAAATAACATATGTATTTGAGGAAGTCTTCCTTGTGGAAATCTTGTTAAATCTTGTGGAAATGAAGTATGTGATTTGTGCTTGTAGGTTGTCATATTAACTTGTTTAATTTTTCTATTTATTTACTAATAAATTTTTCAACTGAGCTAAAAAAATTTGTTTTTCAGCTTAATTTGCATAAACTTGACTTTATTTGGCTGGGTTTTTTGCCATACTCAATTTTTTCATTGTAAAAACTTGCCAAGACACATTTGATGAGTATTTATCATAAAGTTTGATTATAAATTTTCTTTCTTTTTCTTTACATATAATTCATGGCATGTGTTTTGCAATCTTCAGTATCTACTCTGTAAATCAATAAAATGTTTTATGTATTAGCCATATACACACTATATGCAGCTGGTGTCAATCTAAATTATAAATAATAACATGTCAAATATCAAAATTTAGAAAGATCTACTTATAGATCAAAGTGTTTCAATTTAAATTTGAGGATAGCTCTTTAAGGTAATATAAAATCTGATAATAGCAAGTCATAATCTTGTGTGTGTGTAAATTTCTTATGTTCTTCACATTTTACACCTTTGGCAAACTTCTGAACTATTCATTTGTCTGATATTTATTTACCATTTTAGTGGTATTAAAATTTAACTATCTTCCATAGATAACAATTGGTTTTGCTATATATATATATATATATATATATATATATATTGAGAGAGAGAGAGAAACTCCTTGTTTGTGAATAATTTTTCAGCTTTGAATTATCAAACTAAACTCCATTAATGTAGTTGATTGTCCACATTTTGATTTGTTAATTGATGGATTGTTTATCTGTTAATTTTATCTATAGTCACTTTTTTTTTCTTTTTCCTTTACACATTTTTATGTATTTCTCTATTGTAATATTTACTTTGCTCATCAAGTGCTTGCATTGTCATTAAAGAACACCCAACATTTGTTTCATGTTCATTAAACATAAATCTCGCATAATGAATTGATTAAATTTTAATTAGTTTGTTCTTGTACTATACAGAGCTTTTGTTCTGAATTCAATTTGAAGTTCATTGAAAAATTATGCCATTCTATTGTACAGATATAAGAAATTCTTTTCTTATAGCAGTTTTATGCTTTTAGACAGCTTATTTTTTGCAAAAACATATGCTTAAAAAATGGTACAAAAAATCTAAAGTAAAGTAAGTATCAAGTCTAAATAAGTATACTTTCTAACTTGATTTCAACTTTCAGTTTTAATAGTTGGATCAGTTTTAGACAGTGTAGGAATTTTCTGTTGGCATAGGTTAGCAAATGATGATTATTGTAGTTCATAAATGGAAGTTAATTTCCCCCACATTATGCCTCTCTATTTTTCTAATATTAAAATAAATATTGATAGTCTTTTTCAGAATAATGTTAATTGTCTGAGCTAAACAATATTTCACATAATTAGTTGTTTAAGATGCAAAAAACATTAATACAACAGTACATTTCATTAAAAGTTAAATCATATGTTAAAAAATACTGTATGCTTATCAATCCTGTATCTAATGCTGGCAATAGCTGACGATTGACTGAATCTGCTGAAATTTACGTTAATACACTTGATAAACAAAATTAAAGATGAGTTTATGTACTTGTTCTAGCATTTCTACACTGAATGATTTGATTACTCATAGGATTTCTTGAAATAAAATTTTATTACTGAGTTAGCTAGAACTGAAAACTATTTTTTTGTGTAAATTAAAAATTTTTATTAATTAGCCCCAATTGGAAAACTTATTGATAAGATATAAAACTTTTTTTAAAGGAATAATTTTTTGTATTTCTGAAAGTCATTTCAAATATTTTGGATAGCTTGGTTTACAGCATTTATACGTTTTTATTATAGAATGTTTAGAATTAATAAATGTTTTATTTAATCATGCATTATCAGATGTTTCCTAATCTTTTTTTATTTTTTTATTTATTTATTTATTTTTTTTTTTTTGTGAAAAGTTATGATTTCAAATTTTACAGTCTAAAAAAATTTATAAAGTAAAAATAATAATGGGAAAATCATTTTTTCATATGGTAGAATATATCCTTTAGAATAATAAATATTTAAGAGTTATTTTTTTTTTCACTTTTGCTTATAGAATGGTATTCTAAATTCCCAAAATGATCGGTCCTCAGTCTAAGTTATCTTGCTTGTGAGCTTAATTATAAATATATATATATATTTTTATATATATCTATGATCCTTATGTTGTTGTATAAACTAAAAGAGTTTCTAAAGAAAACAGTAAAATTTTAAATCATGATTATTGTGTAGATACAGAAGATCATCTATTTTTAATGAAAGAATTGTTTTAAAATCTGAGATCTTGAGTTTGTACCGACTGTTGTATTATCACAAAGTAATACTCAACTGTGCTACCAGTGCATCTATGAACTGTGCTTACTGAGAATAGCTTTAAGAAACTCGAAAGACCTTTAAAAAGTGAGCTGAAAGTTTAAGCAGGCGTTTATTTGCATCCATTATGTTTGTTCTTCAGAACACACACTAAAAACTCACATTTAAATAACAGCATTTTAAATACAAATCAATCATTAGGTTACAGTTAACAACAGTCATTATGTTACAGTTAACATAACCAATATCAAATAAAAGACAGGTAGACATGACACCAACAAAGGCTAAAAGTTAGTGGTTGCAAGAATACCAACCTTGATAAAATATATTTCAAAGCTTGAGGAGAAGAATAGTGGAAAATAAAGATTTAAAAATATGAAAAGTAAGCAAATAATTCCTGCTGTAAATGTAATTTTATAATTATTATGTAGAGCTTTCTCCATGTTACATATTTGTTAAAAATCACATATGATACTTTACATTATTACAACACAATCTTGTCTGTAAACTAATCATATTTGTCAGATATGTAAAAATCTTAACATCTAATAACTTTTTAGCAGTTAATGCAGATTATTTATTTTGTTTCCACATTTTTTTTATCAATTCGGAACAATTGATCTTTAATTTCAAAGGAGTCAAGAGAACAAAATCAACCATGTATATGAATGGTATCTTAGCATATATTTAGACATATATGGGGAACAGTGTGCGTGCGTGTGTGTGTGTAATGATGTGTAATGTCAAGAATAATACAATGTACAACATCAATTCATTGTCGATAGATTATTTCCAGATATCATTTGCTCAACCCATACATTATGCCAGATTAATGAATTCTAGAATTTTCTTCAAAAGGATGCTCTAACAATTCTTTTCTGGTAAATATTTATTGGTATATGGTATTTATTCATTTTGTTACTTAACCATAACAGTGATTTTACTGTTGTTCATGCATTTTATTGTTTCTCTATGTCCCTTTTGAGAAATTTTATTTCCTTTCAGATTATTTAAAAAAAAAAAAAACTGAATAATCTTGTATGTGTTTTTAGTACTTTATACTTATGTTATGGTTTTGTTTT
>JAPMOQ010044143.1:1050380-1076143 GCA_026543055.1 Argiope trifasciata | reverse complement strand
CATAAAAACATTAAAATAACTAAAACCCGTTTCCTGAGTCAACAAAAATCAAATCGGAACTAATGAGGTCGAAATCGTAATTAAAATTTAATTCGGATTTAAACGAAAAGTTCACAAAAATAAAAAGTAAATGAAATAAAACCTACTTTTGAAACAAATCTAAATTAATATAATTAAGTTAACGAAACTAATTACGGAAACGAAACTAAAAATTGGAATCGAAATTAAAAATTATTTCGGATTCGAACAAACTCAAAATTTAAAAATTAAAAAAAAAAAATGTATTTAATGAGCGCAAATGCAGTTACAACTAAAACACACATGAATATAAATTAATTAACAAAATAAGCCAAGCTAAAAGGAATACAACCGAATCAAAATTACAACCAATAGAAAAAGAACCCGGTTTGAATTTATTTATATATATATATTGTTTTTCTAAAATTTAGCAATAGAATTTGCAATTTATAGGTATGGAAATTATCTATCCGGTGATGTTACATTTTTATCAATTTTCAGGCCTTTTTTTTTTGTCAACTTTTAAGTGAAAGTAAAAATGTTCAGTAATGAAAGTTGCGATCTATAATTATTTAACTGATTATGTGAAAGTAAGAAGTTTAGAAATAAAATTTGCAATTTTCGGATATTTTTCTTAACTTTTATATGAAAATAAATAAAAATAAGATGTTCACTTATAAAATTTGCAATTTTTGATTCTTGAAATTATTTATCCGTATATGAAAAGGTATTTTTTTTTTTGTTACTAATTGTTATTCTGCCCCCAAAATTTATTTAATGATAAAAATTTAAAAAAAAATGTGATACTTCCTCTCTATTTCATAAATAATGTGAATGTGTTCAAAAATAAAATTTCAAAAGTACTGTATTTATGTATGAGATTAATATAATACATTTGTCTGGAAATTATTAACCATTTGCATCATCAGCGTATATATACGCTCCATTTTTCTGGTCACTATCACTGGAGCGTATATATACGCTGCATCCTATTATATGCTATGCATATAATATGATATATACTATATTCATATTATAAACTATATACTTCTATGCATTCCACATTTCAAATATGACCACACTGAACAAAATGACTCACAAATAACGCTCCAAAATGATTTTTTTTCTACTTTTCTACAATCTTACACCTAAATATGAAATAAAATATTGTCCGTGATATGGACCTTTTTTTCCCCCTATTTTCATATGATGCAAAAGCGTTAAGATAAAAACACCTGTTAGTTTTAATAATCCTTTCAACACCCCACATTATTGAATTTGTTTCCGTCTACTCAGAAACATTTTTTAATCATTTTGTTTGTTTGTTCGAATTATTTTACCGGTCGACATTTTCTGAGTTTCAGTAAGAAAAAAATGATCCTGACTCAAACGCACTTTTTAGAATAAATGAATTTTGAAACTGCAGTTTAGTGTGATGCTGCTGGCTCAATTAGACAATTGAAAACCAAAACTAGCTGGTACCCGGCGTGTTGCTGCCGCCAAAAAAATAACATGAAGTGCAATCCATCCATCATTTGGCAGTGTTGTATCGAAACAGGATGAAACGTACGACAGTACATAAAGCACGAACAGACAGACATTCATTTTCATACATTAGATTCGTATATTCTTCTAGAATTGTACAGCTTGGTGTTCTTTCAGAATGGTGATGTTAAGAAACTGTTTATTGTATCTCGTGACTCATTTCATATTCGTGCAGAATTCTGAAATTTAATGTTAGAAAAGGGGATTAAAACATTTTCTTTTAAAGCTGATTAAACATAGAAAATATATTTATACCATAAATATATTTTCTAATTGAAATAGTAATTTCTTGAATTAATATAGTTAAAACGATAATTTCTTGAAAATTAAGATGTTGCAAAATTATTTGTACTTGAATATTTTTGGGAGTTATTGCGAAAAACGCTAAAATTTAATTACATTTTTAAAACCCTTAGGGTTGGTCTCCCCAAAACTTTCCCTCATAATCTGTAATAAAGTTTTTACCACTGAGAATGACTTGCGTGGCATTTGCGTACAATAATTATATAATATAGCTATTGTACGTAATACGATATATACAATATTAAACTTTCATTTAGCATTTCCATTGAATTTATTGCGTCTCCTCGGCGAATTATTTAGAGATGAATCCTTGGTCAATAGATGCGGTTGAGGTTTGATTTTTTTTCTTTTATATAATTGTACTATGCCCTTAACCATCCCGTAGATGTAAGCAAGAAGTTCAACAAGTTTCATCGCAAACGAATGAATGGTCTAATAAGGCATAAGACGTATACAGACAAACATTCATTTTTATTTATAGAGATAAGGAGCCAAAATCTTTTTTTTATTGATTATATTACATTTTCATCAATTTTAAAGCTTTTTTTCTGTGAAAATTTATTTTCTTTGTCGACATTTTTTTTTTATTTAGCTGTATTTGAACAAAAATGTTGGTTAACATATATTTAGAATGTTAATTCGGTTCGGTAAAAATTTGAGATTAAATCATTTGTAAATTTATTCAATTTAAAAAAAAATCTGAAATTTAAAATTGGAACACTGTGGTTCAAATCAGTTGGAATAATAGATTTTGCAATTTATTCTTTACAAGCTGGTACCCAGTATGTACCCAGCTGTCACAGAAGATATAATCTTGGAAATATCGTTTGGAATTCGAAGTTGTTTGGTTCAATTAAGAATGACATTTGTTTTCTTGTCGGCAATGCACACATTCCTTGAAATGGAAGGATACATAAAGGAGAAGCATCAATAGTATTTACTCTATTTTCATCACTCTATTCTACAAACAAGTATCCATTTTTATGGATTAGATTTGTGCATTCTTTTAGAATTGCAAAACTTTACGTTCTTTCAGAACGGCAATGAAAGAAATTTTTTGTGGAATCTCGTGATTCGTTTGATATTCGTGCATAATTCTCAAATTTAATTTTAGGAAAGGTGATTAAAATAATTTCTTTTAAAATGGATTAAACATAGTAAATATATGTATACCATAAAATCTTTGATATAGTTGAAACGATAATTTTTTGTAAACTAAGATGGCCGAAAATTATTTGTACTATTATATTTTCGGAAGTGACTGCAAACAATGCTAACATTTTATTAAATGCTTAGATCATTTTTCCAACCTATAGGATTGGCTCCCCTAAAACTTCCTCGCTCACTCTCTAATAAAACTCTTACTTTAGAAAAAGACTTACATTGCATTTACGAACAGTAGCTCCAAAATATTAGCGTCTAGCTTGAATTGAGCATCTTTATTGAATCTGTTGCGTCTCTTTGGCGAGTGATTTGGAGGTCAATCCATGGTTAATAGATCTGAAAATATATTTTTATACTTTAGATGATTGTATTATGCATATAACCTTCACGTAAGTGCTGTATATTTTTGTTTTATCGGTACGGAAGCGCATAAGAGACATACTGACAAATATTTATTTTTATTTATAGAGATAAATGTTTTTAGTTTTATAATTATACTAGCCGCCTTTGGCGACCAGCTGGTTCACCATGAGTAAAGCGTTCTAAAATTTTCAATTAAATCACATATTCATTAGCCTTGAAGTAATTCCGGGCATGTATTGGCCAGAAATTAATATTTTCTTTAAGATGATGGACGGGAAGTTCTAAAAGTACACCTTTTCCTAATAATATTCTTTAATTTTATAAATCAATCAGTTTAAACCATCGGGTATGCTTCCAAAACATTAAAAAAAAATTTCGATGATGTTGCCAAAATATTAAATATGTTTTTTTAAAGAAAGCGAGAAAGGGAAAAAAAGTATTAAATTAATGATACAGATATTGCAAACGATTACATAAATATGCCATTAAGTCGGGATTTCAATGCATATCCTGTCTAAATTCAATCAGGTTTACCGTAAATAAAGAAGATTTATTGACTTAATGATATAGATATTGCTTTGTTTTGCATTTATTTTTTCAAGAAAATATCACATTTTATATTTATTTTATTTTATCCAGTCACGTGCTGACAGTTGCATTTCTGTAGATTTATTTTGTGATGATAGGTTTTTTTTATTTGAACTTCCGGCATTGTTTTCTTTTATTTTATCCAGTCACGTGATAAAAAACATAGTTAAAATATTTCTTTAAAAATTCGTTAAAAATAGTAGCTTAAGTTATACATTAAAACTTTGATACCGTTAGAAAGCTAATTTTTTAATCTTTAAATTGATATAAAAATCATGCTTGTGCAATATAATTTTCGAAAGTTATGGCGGAAAAACGTCGAAATTTCGCTTAAATTTTAATTAATTCAAATTCTAATTAAAAATTCGAAAAAAGGGCTCCGAGGTGCACATTCCGGACCTCCAAGGTGTACATGTACCAAATTTGGTAGCTGTAGGTCCAACGGTCTGGCCTGTAGAGCGCCAACACACACGCACACACACACACACATTGAGCTTTAAGTATAGATTTCGAAACAAATCTCTTAATTTCCTGTTATTTACGGATGTAATAAATTTTTCCCCTATTTAATTTTTAACCACTGTAGGAAACTCTACGAATCGGGATTTGTTCATTTTATTTTTAGTTAATTAAATATGTTAAAATTTCATTAAATATATAAAAATAATTTTGAATATTGGATATTTAAATGGATACTCCTTCCATTTTATTTCTTACTATATAATTTAAAAATAACAGAAGACGTAATAACAACATATTTGGTGGTGGGTGGGTCTAATGCCACTAGGTCACACCAAGCCTGAATGAGCGAAGCTCTTTCGAATGAAGGCAGAAGTGTGCACCTTTCGTTGTTAAAGAGCTCCGTTCTGGTGAAAGGACGACTTTGCTCGAACACACAACCCTTTTGAGGGGGCGGTCGAACTCATTCATCCGGCCGCAAGTTAGAATTTAGATCTCAATCAGGGACCGACTCAGTACTCCCAGAGGTGTCATTTGTGAGGGGAACTTGGAGGATTTTGCAGTTAAAATGCCCCCACTGCCATGAGCCAACACGGCGATCTTCGCCCAAGACGCAGACAGAACCCGCTACCTTTCGGTGACGAGACTGACACACTACCATCCAGGCTACCAAGGCCATTAACAATTTTTAACTCTTAAAACAAGCCTATCTGGCCAGAATTTTTTATATATTTATTTTTAAATAGCAAATCGATAACGTCTGTCGAAATTTTTCTCCAAAAGAAATCAGTTTTTATCTGCAAATTCTTCGGGCATTGAAGAGTTTTGAAATATAATAAATTTGATTTACTTGAATTACGACTCTAAAAACGACTCTCAATTTTTAATAAAATAAAGTTTTGTATAATTTAGAGTTGGTAAAGCTCTCAAGGAGCTCATTTTTTTTTAAGGTCCAAAGGAAAAATTTTGAAAAATTGGATTAAAAAAAAACTTTTTATGGTTTTTAAATGTGTTGTCGCTTTTAAATACTGAAAGTACAAAAAATTATTTGATAATATAATACACTTTAAGAAATAGGAAAAATTGTAAGAAATTTTAACGAAATTTAACCAAAATGGTTTGCACTCTATACAAAATGGTAATACAGCAATAATATTTGTCTTTGGGCGCAAGTCATAGAATACAATGATGAATGAAACGAACCAAAATATAAGAAAAATTTTGAGATGCAAAATAGTTATAGATAAAAATATACGTATATATGCATTTTTCTATAAATTCACAACTTCATTTTTCTAAAATCACCTATAAATGAAAAAGTATTTCACCAACCTTAAAACTTTTGGTTCATTTCATTGCCCGTATTATTTAAAACACACGCTGAAAGTTTTACGTAAATACCTCCATTAGTTTTTGAGATATCGTGATAATGGTGGAGAATGTTTATGAAAATTAAAATTGAAGTTAAGGTATCCGACTCTATTCGAAGGGAAAATTTTAAAATATTGGACTTTTTAGAAACTATTTATGTTCTTAGATGTGTTGTCAATAATAAACACTATCAATACAAAAACAATTGTTTGAAAATATAATATATTTTGAGAAATGGAAAACTGTGTAGCAAATTTTAATGAAATTTAACCAAAACGGTGAACACTACACAAAATCATACTGAAGCCATCCTATTTTTCTTTGTACACAAGTTGTAGAATATATCGATCAATGAAATAAACCAAATTGTAAGAAAAATGTTGAGATGCAAAGAAGTGATGGGTAAAAATATACGTATGCATGCAATTTTTCTATCCATTCACAACTTCATTTTTTTGAAAACACTTATAAAAGAAAAAAAAAGTATTTCACCACATTAAAGCTTTTGGTTCATTTCTTTGCCCACATTATTTAAAACACGTGCTGAATTTTTTATGTGAATACCTCGATTAGTTTTGGGGATATCCTGTTAACGGTGGAGAATTTTTATGAAAATGAAAGTTTTGAGAAAATTGGAGCTACAGACAAAATTTAGCCGAAAAAATATGTATCCCTGAATAGTCAGGCCTCTTTTTTCCAGGAAAAGATAAACTATTTTGGAAAGGAATACCAATATTAAAGAAAAAAAAAACTAATATGGACGATAACGTGTTTTCAACGTAGTCAGATACCTTAATGCTATCTAATTAATTACAAAGTAATGCTAATAGAGAATATTTAATAGAGTATTTTATAATTTTTAAGTCCATTTTTTATTGTATTGTGAAGTATGAAGCGTCGAAGTAAGAAATAGGCAAGAGAAGTTTAAATACTCAGAACCCTATCTTGATGGACGTCCCAAAGCCAATTTTTAAAGATTTATCGCGCGTTTAAGCCCAGGAATCTACAAATGAAAACGTGGCCAAAAATAACTATTATACCCGGTGCACATAAAGAAAATATACTAGACTGAAGTCAGCAATATTGCAAAAATATTGTAATAATTACTATGCAACATTTACTGGCTTAAAAATTCCAGACTTTTTTTTTTCATTGTTAGTTCTTGTAGTTCAGAATTTCCTCTTTTCAAAACGGTTTGTCTGTTCTAGGAAGAGGAAGGCCTCTTCTATCGTCCAGGGTCACACATTTTTTCCAACTAAAATTTGTCTTCAATCTTCTCAAAACTTTAATTTTCACAAAAATTCACCATCGTTAGCATGTTACCTCCAAAACTTATTTGAGGTACTTGTGTAAAAAGTTCAGCTTGTGTTTTGAATAATGTGGGCAATGAATGAAACCAAAAGTTTTATTGTTGGTGAAATACTTTTTCATTTAGAGGTGTTTTTAGAGAAATGAAGCTGTGAATGGATGGAAAAAATGCATATATACGTATATTTTTACCCATCATTTCTTTGCATCTGAAAATGTTTCTTAGATTTTGGTTCATTTCTTTCATCGTTATATCGTATCACTTGTGTACAAAGAAATATTGAATTATTTACCATTTTGCGTGAAGTGTCAGCCGTTTAGGATCACTTTCATTAAAATGTGCTATACATTTTCCTATTTCTCAAAACATGTAATATTTTCAAATACTTTTTGTTGCATTTATAGTATTTTGCATAATAATTGACAATACATCTAAAAACCGCAGCTTTAAATAGTTTTAAAAAAATCCAATTTTTCAAAAAATTTCCTTCGAACGTAGTCGGATACCTTAAATAGGGGCATAATAATGGTTACTTTATGAATTATTTATTATTTATTTGTCTAAAATAGATGTATGCATTAAATTTTCTTTTAAATGGCAACTTTTTAATTCTCAGGAGTTTTATTTTTGGAAAAAAAAAAAAAGGATATAATCAAGTGCGTTTATCTTCTGTCTGTTTAATGCTTTATTTACTTTCATTTTCCGCAGCCAAAAATATTTCTGAGGAAGAAGAAATTTCCAAGGACGACGAGACGTGTTCGACCTCCTGGCTGGACTCCCCCGCCGCTTTCATGCTGACTTCCATTGAAAGAATGTTCGCATCGCGGAGTGAAAACATGACTGAGCCCACGTTTCTGCATTTCTCGCGCAGAAACACGCAAAATCCCGGCTACGTGACCAATGCGAATCTCACTTCGTGGAGCACGAACGGAGACGTTTTCGATCCGAAGATTAAGACCGTCTTCATCATCAATGGATTCAAAGACAGCCACGCGCCTTGGACGAGGGTAAGGGGAGTCTGTTTCGACGCGTTTCTCAACTTCGTTCTTCTAAAATTGCTTTTGTGATTTGCTTAAGACGTATCGAAATGTCTTCAGTAATGACATTACATTGTTAAAACAAGTAATATAGGGTGCGCCAAAGTAACATACTTATTTGAAAGGTCAATAAAAACAAAAGTACTTCAGTTATTTTTTTCATTCTTTTTTTTTTAATTTCAGAATATCCCAATTTTTTTTCACACAGTTTTGAAAATGGCATCAGTTAAATGGCGACCCCCATTGCGCATGCACTAATTAAGTCGACTTTTGAAGTTCGTGTCCACTCTTTGCAGCATATCCATCGGTATGGTGGCAACGGCTTCGCGAATGTTGTTCTTGAGGAGAGTTGTGGTCGATCGACATAAACCAAGGATTTCAAAGTGAGCCTCGTCACCGAAAAAGACGATCGCGTCTTCAGGCAGGTCGTCGGGCAGCATTTCACGTGCATATTGACTGGCAACAAAAATCGCTTCCAGTTCCTTCTTGCACGACAGCCAATTTATAGGGATGAGATGGAAGGTCTCGACGGTGAATTCGTCGAAGAGTGGTGTCAGAAATTTCCAGAGCAGCTGCGTGTTTGCGAGCCGAACTGACACTCTTTCGATATGTTCCGGAGTTCTGGTGGTCCGTTGATGTCCATTTCTGGGTTAAACGACACTCCCGAGATGAGTGAACCCGCTACAGAATCGAATGACTGCCAGGAACGGGTCTGTGAGGAGGAATTTCAAAGCGAGCTCGGAAGGCACGTTGCGTAGCAACAAGTGAGCGACCGTTAGAAAAGAAGATTTCGATGGCGAAGTCCTGCTGTTCTCTAGATCAGAGCATAATAGCAATTGACTAGAGGGAGAAACAAACTTGGGAACTTCATCCTTTAAGAGCACCACCTATCACCCCTCTACCCACCCTACTCACCACTCGGGAGTTTTTTCAAATAAGTAAGTTTCTCTGGCGCATCCTGCATAATTTTTTTAAATTCAATTCCTATTTATTTTCTTATATTATTTATACATTAGCCGCCTTTTACAATCAGCTGGTTCTCCATGAGTAATGCGTTCTAAAATGTTCAATTGAATACTTCCATGCCTTGCTCTCTTTATAACTTATCAACGAAATATTTTTAAACTTCAAAATTCGATAGTCACGTAACTCGTATTATTATAGAAGTCTTACGTTTATTTGTTCACTGTACTATATATATCTCTAATTCGCAATCAGCTGTTGGGGAATTATGTGGAAGTTATCACACCTTATTTTTATTCCGTAATATTATGCTACCATTTCAACACGCGCTGAACATCACACTTTCCTCGGTTTAATTTGCAAAAAAAGTTAATTTATTTACTCATTCCGTTTGAGTTTTTGTCAAAGTGACGGCAAAGCACTGTTACACTCTTAACATCCTCTTGCAGGTTAAATTCTACTTTCATTTTGCGAGAAATTAATTGTTAAAAAAATATAGATACAGTTTTTATGTTTGAACTTACGAAAAATAGAAACTTAATTTATAGGTTAAAACCTTGTTATGAGTGAAAAAAAAAATCATTTTTAAGAGAATTTGAAAAACAGTTTTGGGCTGTAATATTTTCAGAAATGATCGCAGAATAATTCCAAATGTTAGCTTACTTTTTAAGAAATTAAATTTTTAAATTTTCAAAAAAAATACTTCTAGGTATACATTTTAACCTACAAAGTAAATAGGTGCCTACTTAGTGCCTAGTGCCACTAATAGGTGCCTACTTAGTGCCACTAGATCATATGGTCTAGTGTGTAGTGTCCTAACAAACACACACGTATTCATTCATATACACAAACACAAATTCATTTGATAATCAGCCATTTCGAGCATTGATTGGCCTGAAATTGATATTTTCTTTAAGATGGTTTACGGAAAGATAGAAAAGAACACGTTTTCATAATAATATTCTTTCATTTTATAAATCAGTTAGTTTGATTTAGAAGATTGATTGATTTAACAACTTTTGTTTAAAATATTTGTAAAATATGGTTTGCAGAACAAAGTATGAAAAAATGTAAAACTCATTATTTATCAATCCATTTTTTCACTCAAGCTACATAAAATGTAATTATTTCCTTCATTTAGATCAAGCGAACAGTTCTAAACAGTAAGTATGCCTATTACTAATATTTTAAAAATTGGTCATTGGGTCGGATTTTGAATGTACATCCTGCCTAAATTCTATCATGTTTACCGTAAATAAAGATGACTTATTGAATTAATGATTTAGATTTTGTAAACGATCACAGAAACATTTGCTTTGTATTTATTTTATTTAGAAAATATCGCATTTAATATTTATTTAAGTTCGTCTAATAACGTGCAGAGAGTTATATTTTTTCCAACATAATTTTCAGTTATAGTTGACTCATTTTTCAATTTGAATTTCTGGCAATATGATGGCAACACTTTTATAAAAGCTATTTCCCCTCTTTTCAGTTTTCAGTATCCGAACTCCTTTTTCAAAATTTTATTTTCATTTCATGCTTTCATTATTTAGTCATAATAAATATCATTTATAATGCATATGATATATTTTTCGACATTAGGACTGAAAAAATTGTTTGTAATAGTGAAAACCTAGATATTGTCCCGTTGATAATCCATTAGTTAACTAAAATCAAAAGATTACGCTCAATTCAAGACTTTATTCAAGGAACTGAACCTTATATCTGTTTTTATCCGCAGGATAAAAATGATACGAAATTTTTCAGGTTTAGATAGATACAGAAATTATCAGAGCATTCTAGAGCAAAAGAGAAATACCAAAAAGTAAATCAATAACAAAACAATTTTTAGACACCAGCATCCGATACGAACTGTCGCTTTCTGTACCACAAAACCGTTCTGTCCGTGCCAAGTAAGAACCAGTTTCGCAACAATATGTATAAAAAAATGTCTTTTCTTCCTAGTATATGATCTTTTTATTTCATCAGGATTGATTTTTACTTATATTTACTTAAAGGTTTCACAAATTACTGTCGGTTAAAATTTTAGGATTTGAAATCTGCACAACATTATTCATTGCAATATTTTGGAAAAAATGTTTTCTACATTTATTATTATTTATTTTTATTATATATCTTATTTTCTATATTTGTTATTATCATTTATCATTATAATGCGTTCTAAAATGTTTAATTTAATACTTCCGTACCTTGCTCTTTTTATAACTTTTCAATTGGGGGCCTTGGGGGCCTGGTAAGGTCTCGGCTTCGGAGCCGGAGGGTTTCAGATTTGAGACTCGATTCCGCCGAAGAACCGTTGTGTGAGGGGGTCTCTTGCGCGTTACATCTGTCAGGCCAAACGCCCTCCCGCCCGGTGTGGTGCGGAGAGAGGGGTCCACCTCAGGCGTCGTCACCATCATCTGATCGTGGTCTAAAATGACGGGGTCCGTCTCCAAATAGCCCAACTGTTGCTTTATAGCGGGACGTTAAAATGGCCAAACTAAATTAAACTAACTTCTCAGTCAATTTAAACTTCAAACAATAGTCACGTAACTCATATTGTTATAGCAGCCTTACGATTATTTGTTCATTGTACTATATATATGCATCTCACTGATTTGCAATCAGCTGTTGTGAAATTATGTAGAAAATATCACACCTTATATTTATTCAATAATATTAAGCTATCATTTCAACACTTGCTAAGCATCACACTTTCCTCGGTTTAGTTGGCAATAAGAGTTAATTTATTTAATCAGTTTCAGTTTTTGTCAAAGTGACGAAAAATAACTGGTACACTCTTAAAGTGCTCTTGCGGGTTAAATTCTACTTTCACTTAGTGAGAGATTAATAGTTAGAAAATATGGCCATTATCTTTTTTTTTAAATAAAATTCATTAAAAGTAGAAACTTAATTTGCAGGTTAAAACATTAGTATGTTTTAACCTACAAAGAGGGTCTCTTGCTCGTTAAATCTGTCAGGCCAAACGTTCTCCCGCTGGTGTGGTATGGAGAGAGGGGTGTCTTCTGACCGCGGTTCAAAATGACGAGGTGCGTCTTAAAACAGCCCTAGTGTTGTTTTACAACGGGACGTTAGTATAATTAAACTAAACTAAAAACAGAAATAGTGCAAAATGGTATATTATATTTAAATCCAACATTATTTTTTCTTTTGCAAGTAATATTCTGTGCTATAGATTAGGATAAAACAAAACAAGAAATAAATTCTTCGCAATTTTAACTCATTTCAACTCAGATTTTTTCATCTCAAATATATCGGAATATAATCGTTTTCCCTCGTTGAATTGAGAGCATGTGGTGACATCTTAATAAGCCAGTGACAGCCACTAGACACTAGTGTTTGCTTTTGTCGAATGGATAAGTGGCTGGACTTCAAACCCCAACATCAGAGGTTCGATCCTTAGCAGAATTCATTGGCTCAATTTCAGCCAACACTATCACCAGATTGGTGATCTCGGACTACGAAAGATCAAATTGCTGTCGCGGCGCCACCTACCCGCAGCAAACGCTACCAACACAAAGTCGTCATGCTCACTTGACGCAGCAGCAACTCTCTTCGCTCGCCAGGACGCTTGGCGGCACCGAAACTCTCTCTTCGCTCGCCAAAACGCTTGGCGATATCGAAACACTCTCTTCGGTCGCCAAGACGCTTGGCGGTACCAAACACTCTCTTCGCTCGCCAAGACTCTTGGCCCAAAAAATTGGTTCATCTCTACAGACTCACTGGTAGAGGAGTATTGTGGTGACATCTTAATACATTAGCAATCGATTTTGTCGAAGTTTTTCGATAAGTTACTGGACTTCAAATCTCAACATCAGAGGTTCGATTCTTGGCGGAATTCAGCCTACATATTGGCACAATTTCGCCAACTCCTCTCTACTACTAGTAATAAACAATATCAACGCTTTTTGGTTTTCAGAAACTAAAAGACGCCCTCATTCTTCGAGAAGACTGCAATGTGTTCATTGTAGAGTACGGACACCTGTCCGAGACGTACAGCGAGGTTCTCAAGAACAGCCCGGGAGTCGGGAAACAAGTGGCGACTTTCATTCGAAACCTTATGGTAATTTCTTGTAGCTTATATTTATACTAATATCATAAATGTGAGTTTGGATGGATGGATGTCACTACATCACGCCAGAACAACTGAACGGAATGGGACGACATTTAGCACAAAAATGGAGTCAGGAATAGAACACATACTGTCCTACCGTCACAAGAAGAACCCTGACAATATTTGCTGTAAATAGATGTGTCAAAGTAAGGAGGGAAGAGGTATTAAACATTTTATTAGAGGTATTAAACACACAACATTTTGCTGACGAAGCGCGCTGCATTAGGCGAGAAGTTCATTTCGCTTCTCTTAATACAGATGAATTGATATGTCAAATAAAATTAAATTGTAGATAGAAATTCCTAGTTATTTAAGCTTTAATATAATGTTTTGCATAAGAAAGCTTTCAACGATATTTCTTCGACCGATTTTGCATTGATTTTTTAAGGCCTGAGGCAGTCATCAATTAAATAAAACCATTCTGTCATAAAAATCATTCAAATCTGTCTACAAATGGTCCATTTTCGCTTCTTTATTTACTCGTTTTCAAGATACTTCTTCTTCTTGCATACAGCCGATCACCCCGCCACGACTGAAGGTAGCAATATCGACGGGATGTGTTGTGGTCGACTGCTGAATAAGTATGGTCCGACCTTACATGGACCGATCCGTCAAACTAACATTCCTTTCGGGGTAGTGAATAGCTGCATTTCTCTCCACCCGCACACTCTCATACAGTTGGAATGAAACTGTCCATCTTTGATATCCTATCCTCCAGGATTTTGTGATGACCTGTTACTCCGCGGGAATGTACTTCTTGTATGCAGCCAACCACCCCGCCATCACTGAACGTTGCAGTTTTGACAACATTTGTTCGGGTCGACTGCTGTCTTTAGCATTGTCCAACATTACAAGGACCGTATAGTCAAACTGACATTCCTTTCGAGGTAGTCAATAGCTGTCTTTCTCCCCACCTGCATACTCCCAAACAGTTGGATTGAAACTATCAGTTTTTAAAATCGTATCTTTCAGGATTTCGAGATTACCTAGTACCGAAAGTACTGCACTTAAATCATTTTTACAATTCATTTTTAAGCTACTGAAATAATTACCATGAGCCGTCTAGTTATACACCAGACTGTTTAAACAATGATAGAGCCTACGTAGAAGTAAACGTTCAGCTGTGAATAATAAATAGTTATCTTTAAAGTAGGCTTTAAAGTAAATATAAAAGAAATCTTTTAAATAAACGGTTTTAAACTCTCACTATCCGCTGAAAAACAGAGCAGCTGCCTTTCTCCAAACGCGGTTATTTGCATTCAGTTCATTTCGTCCCTGAAGTGTTCCAATCTGCATTGAATTCAAAGTCAGTTAGGCTTTCCATTTTAATCGTTGCGTCATAATCCTCTTTCTGAGAAGAGGCTTTTGCATACTGTGATCTTGCAGCTCGTAGCAAAGGATTAAGATAGAGAGATACGCTTTTTAAAGATATGCTTTTTAAGAATGCGTTGTATATTTTAGCTTAACATTCCGTTAGTTGCGCGCCTTTTCCGAAAACATGAGGTCGCACACTAGCTGACAGATACACCTACGTATATTTTTAGAATATTGATAAAATATAATAATATTGATAAAAAAAATACTATTATAAGTAGAAAGGAATAGCAATAAATCAAATTCTTTGATATTACATACATATTTTGTTTACAAAAGAATTGAAGGCCGCGGTAGCCTGGTTGGTTGAGCATCCGTCTCGCAACCGAAAGGGCGTGGGTTCTGTCCTCGTCTCGGCCCAAGACCACCGTGTTGGCTCATGGCAGTAGGGGCATGTTCAACAGGTCTTCCAAGTTCCCGTATCAAATTATACTTCTGTGGGTACTTAATCAGGGATGAGTCGTCTCTGATTCGGATCTGACTTGCGGATGGGTGAATGAGTTCGACCCCTCCCCCCCTCAAAAGGGTTGTGTAGTGTGTGTTCGAGCAAAGTCGTCCTTTCACCTGAACGGTGCTCGTTCACAATGAAAAGCGCACACCTCTGCCTTCATTCGAAAGAGCTCCTTCTCATTCGGGCTTGGTATGACCCAGTGGCATTAGACAGAAGAGAACAAAACGAAAGAATTAAAGTGTTATAATAATCAGGAGAGTTAAGTATGCAAAAAGAAGTAATCAAAGTTTCATGATTGATTACAATTAGTTTTATCAGTAAATATAGGTTAGTAGTTGGGAAAAATACATTTTCTTCTTACTTAATCTACATTTTTCCTGTTCTATTCACTTTTACATTCCTGAGAATACACAGTGCTACACAAACACAAGTTTCAAACACTTTTTTTCATGAATATCTAATTAAGTGTATTTTCTTCTGCTTTTGACAAAGCTTGAACCTTTTACAAGAAGAATTATCATTGTTGCTATTAATTTCTTTTTTTTTCAGATAAATTTTTCTAATATCAATTTTTTTAGAGCACGCGGCAGTGGATATTGGCAGACTGCTGTATCTGGAGAATGCAATATACAGGGTGTCCCAAATTAAATAAAGTTTCCCTATTCAGAGCTGCATACCGCCGTAACTATTCATCCGAAAATTCTGGAATTTTGGGTACGCCTTAATGAAGGGATGGGAAAGACATTTTGCTAAAAAAAATTTAGTTCCAAGTGTAGCCACTAGAGGACATATTATCGACTATTTTATTATAAGAATTACACATTAGCTTGCAATTAATCCAATTCATGTTCGATAAGATGGCAACCCTTGTCAGCTACCCTCTGAAATCTGAAAATGGCCTGTTCAACAGCAGAGCGTAGAGTCTGCGTTGAAATATTGAACACTTGGCGGCAAATACTGACATTAAGATCAGGTAACGTTCACGGACTGTCACGGCCAGCCAGATCTTTCAAACATCCTCAGAGCCCAAAATCGCATGGATTAAGGTCTGCGGATCGGGCAGGTCAAGCATTATTGAAGGGGCGGCTTATCACTCTTTCTTCTGTGAAATGTGTTTTCAGAATATTTTTTGCAGTGTGTGGAGTCCTGCATAAAATGCGTTCGATCAAGACATTGGCGTGATTGTGGAGCCGAAACAATTGCATTCTCTAACATCGATGCACCATCGCTCTTTCGTGATAGTGCATGTCACTTCACCTGATAGAGTTTGTTCCTCGAAGAAGTAAGGTTCCAGAGCTATGCTTTGGGTTATTGGCGACGGTTCGGGATCTATCGCGTAGGATAGACCCGCTTCACATGAATACGCCCTCTAGTGGAGACAATGGAATTAAACATTTTTAAAGCAAAATGTCTTTCCCATCCCTTCATTAGGGCGTACCCGAAATTTCGGAATTTTCGGATGAATAGTTGCCGCGGTATGTAGCTCTGAATTGGGTAACTTTCATTTGGGACACCCTGTACTTTAACACAGTAAAATTGAGCATAAAACCTTTAAAAAACAAATAGAAGGTATTAACATTAATTTTAAAAAATGCGAAAAAAAATGTAGAAGTAAGATGCATTAACGAAAGTGATCGCGTTGTATCTCACAGAGAATCTATATTAGTTGCCTTTTCGAATATCGAAGCGAGGGAATGGACATAGACATAGCGAACATAACTCCAAGACATAGCGCTATCTACTTATTTGAAAAAGAAATTATCAGGTATCTGTCAGATAAGGCACGACTAACGTTTTAAGTCCTTTTAAATCATAATATTTAAAATTAAAATAAATGAATTATTAAATCAAAATATTATTATGATCATTATTATTATGATTTAATTATTAATTATTAAATCATAATAATAATATTTAAAGAGAAACGTGTAATATGAAATGAATAGTTGGATAGTGCAAAACAGTAGAAATTAAAAAATATTTGTACATAGATACGAACTGTAAACTCATTGGTGTGTTTTGAGGGCCGTGGTGGCCTGGTGGTAAGGTCTCGGCTTCGGAACCGGAGGGCTGCACGTTCGAGGCCTAAACAAATAATTTTCATTGGAATTATTCAAAGCATTGATTCTCAATTTATTGCACCTTTAAGGAGATTTTATTGTAGATCATAAAGATTAAAATAACTAAAATAACAAAACAAAAAAAGATACCTTTCTGTTCCGAAGATCGTAAAAAATATCGCCAAACTGTTGACAATTATTTTACGATGTTTTTTATTGCTGATTTGGAGGCCGTGGTGGCCTGATGGCAAGGTCTCGACTTCGGAACCGGAGGGTTACAAGTTCGAAGCCACGATTCCTCCAAAGAAATCGCCGTATAAGCGGGTCTGGTGCACATTAAATCCTTCAGGTCCAAAGGTCATCTCACTGGTGCGGTGTGGAAGTTTGGAGAGGGGGTTCCAGCTCAGGTGTCGTCCTCATCATCTGACCGTGGTTCAAAATGACGAGGTTCGTCCTCAAATAGCCCTTTTGTTGCTTTAAAACGGGACGGTAATATAACTAAACTAAACATAACACTGATGTGTTTTGGAAGAATGGAGGGGAGAGTGTCAGTTCAGATATTGTCTTCGTCATCTGATCTCAGTTCAAAATGTGGAAGTCCGTCTCAAAATATCCCTACTATTTCTTTAAAAATGAACGTTAATATAACAAAACTAAATTAAACGAACTGCTAAACACAAAATTTTTACATTTTGGACTATTAAAACTAAATGTATTTTTGAACCAAACAAATAAACATCAAAACGTTAAAATAACAATAAATTTTTTCTTCTTATTTCTAGTTCAGCAAACTTTATTGTCTACAATTTCATATTCAAGCGCTCAAATGACCAAACCAATAGGGAAATTTTTAGTAGTAAAGGAACGTAAGCTAATAAACTTTCACAGAGAAAAAATTCTGTTTATAAAAAAACTAGCTGGTACCCGGTGCATTGCTGCCGCTGTAGAAATAATCGTGGAAATATCTTCTGGAATTTGAAGCAGTTATCCTGTTTCATTTAGAATGATAGGAAGAGTATTTATTTTCTTGTAGACAATGAATACATTCATTGAAATTGAAGAATACATAAATGAGAAGCATCAATAGTAATTATTCTATTTTTATTATTCTATTCTACAGAAAAACATTCATTTTTATGTATTAGATTTGCGTATTCTTTTAGAATTGTAAAGCTCGGTGTTCTTTCGGAATGGGCAATGAAAGAAACTGTTTATTGTATCTCGTGACTCGTTTCATATTGGCTCAGAATTCTCAAGTTTAATGTTAGAAAATGGGATTAAAATATTTCCTTTTAAAATTGACTAAACACAGATATATCCACACCATGAAATCATTAATGTAGTTGAAAAGATAATTTTTTGAAAACTCAGATGGGGCAAAATTATTTGTACTGTAATTATTTCAGAATTGACTGTGAAAAAAGCTAAAATTTTATTTAATGTTAAGTTAAAATTTCAGACCTTAGGATTGAGTCCTCTAAAAGCTTTCTCGCACACTCTCTAATGAAACTCTCACCTCAGAGAAAGACTTGCATTGCATTTACGTACAATAGTTCCGAAATACTAACGTCTAGCTTGAATTGAGCATCTTTGCTAAATCTGTTGTGTCTCCTTGGCGAGTTATTTGGAGGTCCATTCTTGCTTATCAGATCCGATAAAATATTTTTTATTCATTAGATGATTGTATTATGCCTATAACCATTCTGTAAGTGCATTCTTCTCATGGCGGTTAGTCAGTAGTCTTGTGGTCCTGTTATCTGGCTACGAATCCTTTGATCGTGATTTCGAGCCTAGCAACTCCCTTTTTTGAAAAATGTGACATCCCAGAGAGTAACCACTGTTTTATATTTAACGAGTTCCTATTCATTTGGTTTCTATTGTATGGATTTTCCATCGCCAGAAGTCAACGCATCTCGATCTCCAACGTGTTCACGTCATTGGGCACAGCGTCGGCGCTCAGATTGCTGGATTCGCAGGAAACGAAATCAGGAAGAAGGAGAAGCGGGCTCTCGGTAGGATCACAGGTAAATCATGCATTATTATGAGGTTGGGGAATTAGTTCGTAGCGTTTTTATATTTGCGTTGTTTTACAACAGATTTTTTTGCTGTTTGACAAAGTGTATGGTATTCATTCGGTAGGGCTCTTCCTGCTCTACAAAACGGTGCTCATCGTCTTTTTGAGTCATTTCATTTTCAATTACTTTTTAAGACTAAGAAATGGAATATCAGGGAGGTAAAAATCAACACCTACTCTTCTTCGCTTTTCATCCAAGCCAAGAAGCTGTTGAAGCAGTACGGGACATTTGCAACGAGTACGGAGAAGGTGTCATAGTGCGAGTCTGCAGCACGGAAATAGTCAAGCCTCACCTCCATCCAAAGAAGACCATAATCTGCGTTTGAGGGCATGGTGTACGGGGAAGTGCTCGAAAGGAATGTCTCGGTCACCAAGGGGCTCTACATTGTCCAGCTACACCGCTTGAAAGAGGCTATGCGTCTGTAAAGACCCCACCGACAAGGCCAAACCATACTCCCTCCCGACAACGCTAGGTCCCATGTTGCACAAGTCGTCAAAGCCGCACTCCGAGAGCTCGAATGGAAAGTCCTTCAGCATCCGCCGCATTCTCCGGATCTTGCACCGTAAAATTACCATCTTTTCCGCTCCCTGTCGAACCATATGAGGGGCGTTACCTTCGACAACAAAGAGGGCCTTAAAAACCGGACCGGGCGTTTTTTGGCGGATCGGCATCGACTCATCGGTGGAGAGGTGGGAGGAGGTCGTAAACAACAATGGTGAATACATAATCGATCGATCGATTGTTATTTCTAATGGTTTTCTTTAAAAAAAAGTCTTTGATAAAAATACTACAAGCTTATTCCCCAACCCAATATTATCAGCAAATAATGATGGTTCTTCGTCCAACAGGTTTTAAGCCATTTTCTCTGTGTCTCTGTCTAGGTCTGGATCCTGCCGGTCCGGGTTTCTACGACGCAGCATCTGATCAGCGGTTAGATGCGACAGACGCCTCCTTTGTGGACATCATCCACACAAACTGGGGATGCAATCGATTGGAAGGTAAAAAAATGAAATAATCTTTTTGCTCTCTAAACTAACCAACCTTAAAAAATAATTTTCATCTGGATTATTCAAAGCATTGATTCTCAATTTGTAGCACCTATAAAAAGAATTTATTGTAAATCATAAAGATTAAAATAATGTCATGTCTACCTAACATTTATTTAATTTTAGTCTTATTAACTATAATCAAATAACTGTTGTTAAAAGTAATCTAATACGGGATGCGCCAAGGAAACTTACCTATTTGAAAAAATTCCAGAGGTGAGTTGAGTGGTTAAAGGAGTGATACGTAGCGCTACTGGAGGGGAAAGTCCCGAAGTTTGTTTCTCCGTCTAGTGATCCGCCACCATGCTCTGGTCTAGAGAACAGTGAGCCTTCGCCGTCGTGAGCTCCTTTTCTAACGGTCGCTTACTTGTTGCTATGCAACGTGTCTTCCGCCCTCGCTTTGAAATTCCTCCTCACAGACCCGTTCCTAGCCGCAATTAAAACAATAACTGAAGTACTTTTGTTTTTATTGACTTTTCAAATAAGTTTCTCTGGCGCACCCTGTAGAAATGATTTGTTTGGAACGTTTTTTTAAATTTGATTTTCGGTTCTGAAAAATAAAAGCAATGGAGGCAGAAAACGCTTATTTCATCTTGAGCTTTCAGCTAACTTTTAAAGGAATTTCGTGTTTTGTAAAGCTATTGTCTGCTCAGTAAGCACAGTTCATAGATGCGCTGGTGGCGCAACAGAGTTATGACCTTGTCATAATACAACAAATAATAAAGATAACAAAATAAAGGTAGATACGATTCTGTTCCTATGACCATAAAGAAATCGCCAAACTGTTGGCGATTATTTTACGATTTTTTTTTTGTTGCTGATTTGGCGAAAATAGTTTAACTGTCGCCAACGAGCAACAAAAAGAATGAGTAAGACTAGTTACTGGTATTAAAATAATGATAGACATAACAAAAAAACCTACCGAACAACAAAGATGTGATGATTAACTGGATGCAACATTTACCGCAGTTGCCTGGTGGCAAGGTCACGGCTTCGGAGCCGCAGGGTTGCGAGTTTGAGACTCGATTCTACGTAAGAACCGCCATTAAAGGGGGTCTGGTGCCCGTTAAATCCATCGGGACTAAATGTTCTTCCGCTGGTGTGGGAGTTTGGAGAGAGGGAGGTGCCAGCTCGGGTGTCGTCCTCGTCAACTGACCGCATTTCAAATTGACGAGATCCGTCCCAAAATAGCTCCAGTGTTGCTTCAAAACGGAACGTTAATATTACTAAACTAAATTGGTGATTCGGCAAAAATAGTTTAACTGTTGCCAAGGACCCACGAAAACGGAAAAGCACCAAAAAGAATAAGTAAAACTAATTATTGGCATTAAAATTATGATAGACATAACTGGCAACTGTATAGTCTCGGCTTCGGAACCGGAGAGTTTCAGGTCCGAGACTCGGCTCCACCAAAGAACCGTCGTGTGAAGGGGGAGGGGGGGCTCTGGTGCACTTTCAATCTGTCAGGCTAAACGTCCTCCCGCTGGTGTGGTGTGGAGAGGGAAGTGCCAGCGCAGGTGTCATCTGACCGTGGTTCAAAATGACGAGGTCAGTCCCAAAATAGCCCTCGTGTTGCTTCAAAACGGGAAGTTTAAACAAATAAAACTAAAACTTAATCTTTTTCTTATCCTATATTAATATTACATTTCTAAATTGAGGTAAAGCACAATTCACGTCGATTTTAAAGTTGTTACCTCATATTATTATTCCATTTTACAAAAGAATTGGAAGATTCTTTTAAGCAGCTGTTCGTGGGAATCAAATTCAATGTAATCCTATTTTATGAGTTATTTCTTGACTCACTAATGATTGAGACTATGTGGCTGTGATTGTGTTTAATATTGTATAGAAACTAATCCATACCAAACTTAGGTTTCGGCTTCGCCGATGCCAGCGGTCACTTTGACTTCTACCCCAACGGAGGACAGCTGCAGCCGGGCTGTCTGACCACCTCCCGATTCCTCGGCAAGATGAACTTCTCCGTGACCAAGAGCGCATTCAAGTACCTCTTTGGGAAGTTGGAGCAGGTCGGTGAGTAGCGCCATTTTTTTATTCGAAACTGAAACTTTTCATTCTGTATTTTGGTTTATGCTGCCTCTCCTTTGAGTTCAGAATAACTATTAGAAACATGGAAATAAACTTTGCTTATAATAGAAGTAATTTTATTGAAAAACCTAAGATTTTCTAATGTACGAGCAAAAAGCACTATCTACATAAGTAAAAATGAATGTTTGTCTGTATGTCGCATATGTCCTGCCGTACTGCTCATCTGAAAGTACAATACAATTATTTAAATTATTAAGAACAAATTTCAGATATATTTACTGCGTCATAAACAACGGATTAACCGCCAAATGGCTCGCCAAGGAGACACAAGAGATTCTGTAGAGATGCTCAATTCATGCTAAACGCTAATACTTCGCAGCTATTGTGCGTAAATGCCATGTAAGTCTTCCTCTGAGGTAATAGTTTTATTAGTGAGCGTGTGAGAAAGTTTTATGGGAACCAGCTTATAGGTCTGAAATTTTTACAAAACGTTTAATGAAATGTTGCGTTTTTTGCAGTCACTTCCGAAAATATTCTAGTACAAACTATTTGGCATCATCTCAGTTTTCAAAAAATTACCTTTTCAACTAAAGTAAAGATTTTATGCAATAAATATATCTTCTACGTTTAATCAGTTTTAAAAGAAAACATTTGGTCACATTTTCTAAAATCAAACTTGAAAATTCTGAACGAATATGAAACGTGTCACGAGATACCTTAAATAGTTTCTTTCATTACCGTTTTGATAGAACACCAAACTTAACGATTGCAAAAGAACACACAAATCTAATACATAAAAATGAATCTTTGTTCGTAGAATAGAATAATAAAAACAGAATAAATACTATTTACGCATCTCCTTTATGTATCCTTCCATTTTAATGAATGTATTCATTGCCGACAAGAACATAAATATTATTCCTCATATAATTCTTAATGAAAGAAGATAACTATTTCAAATTCCAAAGGATATATCCTAATAATATTTCTTCTTCGGCAGCAACACGCCGGGTAACGGCTAGTTCTTAATAATCCTCTGTCAACATACATATTGCAATATACTTAGTTTGAATTTTGTCTAAACATGAATTTTGGAAAAACATTTATTCGGGTTTTGATAGAAATAAATTCTTAACAACTATGTACCAACATGAATTTTGGATTATACTTAATATAAGTTTATACCAAAATGCATCGTGAAAAGCACACGAATAATCCTTCCGAAACTCTGTTTTGTTTTTCCGAAACTGTCGACTTTCTGTTAATTCTGTTTTATTAAATGCTACTTTTTTAATGTATTGTACATTAACATGGGAAACTGAATGAAGTATAATTAAAAGAAGGTCTCTGATTTTTAACCTAGCATTCGTACGTCAAGCTTTCTAATGAGCGCTAAATTAAAGACCGTTACAGTTTTTAGTTTGTTGCTTGAAAATATTAAAATTATAATATTATCGCGTAGATCGAACTCCAGAAGACACAGGCAGTAGAGTGAAATCAATTGATTAGCTCCACTCTGAACTGAGAACACTGCTTCTGAGAGATCTTCGGCTTTTATGCAAGCAGGGAAAGGTCCAGAATTCTTCTGGAACACGAAATCAAGTCCACTGAGATTCGAACATGACTCTGAGTCCAGCGTCATAACCATTCAGCTATGCAGACTCGGAAATGTTTCGTTGCAATGGGGCAATATGAAGTATACAATGAAAGTGAAATGAATTGAAATTTACATCTTTTATTTTATAAGAGTCAAAAATCGAACAACAAAGTAATTTTTTAAAAAACATTTAAGAGACATGTGAATAAACTGCTCGGTGGTAATGAAAAACACTTCGACACTAAATGATGCAGATATGCAGCTAGGTTGAATGCTCAGTTACTTTTATTATATGATTCTAACATTTACATTTTTTTTCAATCTGTCAGGTCTTAACTGGATAATTGAGAAAGAAAACCTGGATATATCTGAAATGAAAAGTTTTATAAGCTATCAGAATACTTGACAGCGATTTTGTGGAACTTCGTAGGCTCCTACAATCAGAGCCGGCCTTCTCTATGAAGGGGTCAGGGTGCAAGAAACCATATGGGGCCCTAAATTTTTTACAAAGTAAAAAAAATAACACCTGAATATTTGCATATGTATTTAATGATGCTTGATTTTGTTTTTGCTATTCATTACTCCAGGAAAATAACAATTTTTCCCCATTTCTTTTTCGATACTCAGCACAGCAAGAGTATTTAAACATCACATATGCATGACCGAAGACTATTTGATTTCAATTTGCTGAAAGAGGGTTCAACCTTTATTATAATAAATAATTGGCAATGCATGCAAAGGACTGAAAAAATATATTACATTAGATATAGGCAAAAGTAGATAGTCCATCTGAACCCAGCCTCGACTTCTGGGCACGCCTGTCTGTCTGAACGTACCTGAAGGGGATTTCCTTATTCATGAACGAACTTTTCCCGCCGTTTTACAGATATCACTGCGATCTTTGCCTAATATAGGCATCAGTGGACATGCTCAGCCAACCACATGGAAACAAGCTCATAGACTTTTAGTGTGTGTAACAATATTATTGTTTAAAACACTGTTTTAATTCTTAATCATGGTGGTGGGCCCCTCAGTACCGGGTCCTGGGTGCTTAGCACCCTCCGCACTCCCCAGATGGCTGGCCCTGTCTACAATCAACCCTTTGAGCCAATCCAGAGGACATATAAGCCCCGCTGATATTTGTAAATCATCCAACGGGATGCCGTCGTCCTGGCGTAGGAGTAGTGTGTCTTTCCGCGATCTGAGGGCAAAGGCTCGGGCAGGGTTGTTCAGTGTTATATCGGCGAGGTGTATGAATGTGCCCCCCTGTAAAAAGGAGTTGTGCAAGCGAATGTGGCTGTCACCTTCACTTGAGCCAGAAGTGAGACTTCTGCCCACAGGGGTCTCTATCCTCAGAAGCTACTGCAACCCCTTTCCGTGGGAACACGGACACGACATCATCATCATCCAATGGGATTGATGGATCAGCGGGGAAGTGCGTGTCTCAACGGTTTTCTGTGAGAGTATTCCTATGCTCGTGTAATTTTTTAAAGAAACCCGAACTGAAATTATATGTGCTACGAATTAAGTTGCACTCTGCAAAAACTGTTGTTGCAGTATATCATACATAGAAATGCCATAAATAATGTTGGATAGGCAAATTGGAATGAGTTTAAATGCTCAGCTTTTCACTTTATTTTACACGGTCACTTCAACAACAATAGGATCTGGCCGTTTTACTCTCTCATGGCACCTCAGGAAACCCTCATCACCGCTAGAAAGCCTGTGGCGCAAAAGAGTCCCAAAAGTAGAATCATAAACATGATTTGTTTCCTAATGGATCAGGGAGAGCTGCTTCAGCTAGATTAACTCTGTTATTTTCTTGGGACACCATTTAACACAACTCGCACTTTATT
>JAPMOQ010044143.1:1039115-1050370 GCA_026543055.1 Argiope trifasciata | reverse complement strand
TAAATAATCGTTCGCTTACTACCGTCTCACTGGTAGGGAAACATTGTGATGACAAAATAAATCAGTAACAGCCAATAGACAGTGACGAACGTTTTTGCCTAATGGTTATGTTACTGGTCTTCAAACCCGAACATCGGAGGTTCTATTTGCCACTACAACATTAGGTAGTATCGCAATTGTAATTAAAATGAGATGAGATGCTATCTAAAGAAGTGCGCGCGTTAATGGTGTTTGAAAATCCAAAATAAAGGGGTTTTAAATATCCATTTTGGTTAAAGAACTGTAAAATGGATGATATGGAGGAAAATTCAAAACTTTTAAAACATGAGTATATTATATTAGAAGAAGCTTTACGTGTTGAGCTCGTTAAGCCAAATCCGATGCCGGTAGTAAGGAACATGAAGTCAAAATGCTTATTATATTACGAATCATATTCAATAACCTGAGAATATATATACAACTGCCTCAGTAGTCACAAACGCAACTTTGAGAATGTACGTTGGAAATATCTACCACAACTCTCCATATTTTTTACAGAGGCCTGGTGGTAAGGTCTCGGCTTCGGAACGGGAGGGTTGCAGGTTCGAGACTCTATGGCACCGAAGAACCGCCGTGTAAAGGGGTCTAGTGCACGTTCAATCCGGAGCCAACCAACCTCCCACTGGTGTGGAGAGGGGGGGGACGATGACAGCTCAGGTGTCGTCCTCGTCACCTAACCTTGGTTTAAATTTATGAGGTCCAACCCACAACAGCCTAATGTTGTTTTAAAACGAGGCGTTTACATAACTATAAAGCGGAGTAAAAGTACTCGAATATTTAAATGCGCATAATTTATCAATAATTTATCCGTTTTATAATTTATCCACATCATTTGTCCTCGTCATCTGACTGAGATTAGAAATGACGAAGTCCATCCGAAAATAGCCCGAGTGTTGCTTCAAAACGGGACGCTCATATAACTAAACGAACTAAAACTAATACTTTTTGAATCGCATCCTGCTGGTAATAATGTAACTGGTCCTTATCTGAAAGAATCGACAAGTCTCGCCAAGCAAAGTTAAGGACGTTAAAATAACTAGAACTAAAAAAATAAAAAATAAATAAACCATATTTTTTAAATAATAGTTTTGCCTCTTTTCTTCCTTTTCCATTTTTATTGTATCATTCGTGATTTATTCTTTTTTAATATTCGATGATTCTGAGATGACCTTTCCCTTGTGCCGCAGCGGCTGAAAGACGTGATCCTGGAGCGGGCCGATGAGAACGTCCTGATCGTGGACTGGAGCGGATCCAACAGGTTGCCTTACACGATAGCGGTAGCCAACAGCAGGCTGGTGGGCGCACAGATCGCTCACTTCATCACTTACCTATACGTGAGTATGATCACTTCTGGTTCCCATTTCATTGCTTGAAAATCACTGTTTGTATTAATCACCGTTATGAAAATCACTTTTTATATTAATCACTGTTATGAAAATCACTGTTTGTATTAATCTTTGTTATAAAAATCATTGTTTGATATTAATCACTGTTATAAAAACCACTGTTTAGTATTAATCACTGTGAAAAAAATCACTGTTAGTATTAATCACTGTTTGGTGATGATGCTATAACAGTGTCAGATAAAGGACATCTTAATGATTATTCATCATCGGAATGAAGACATATCTTAACACATGGTATGCGGGTCACTAACTAGTACATTTCTTGACGATTGATACTTGAGAACGGGTCACGTACTAATACGGGTTAGTGTAAACAACGTGGTTTGTTGGTGGGTCCAAAAATAACGGTATATGCAGGAAGCCGAATGTTCTTGTCTATTGCATAGATTCTGGAAACATTGAGACAAATAAAAACTAGTTTTGACATCAGTCGATGCGGAATCACATAACGGGAAGGCTAATTAAAAAATCACTTTAGATTGAAAATTCACTTTTTATTTATCCTTGCGAAAAGGAGTACCTCTTCATAGAGGAAATGCTTTAAACGTTACCACAATGTAAAACATGATTCGTTTCAATATGGCTCTTTTCATTTTTTATAATATAAAAATGTTTATATAGAACATCATTCGAAAAATTTAAAATTATATAGTACTATTTCTATTTGATTTTTCATATTTATGACACTATTATAAATTAATCCCTAAAAAATATATTTTTTGTTTACAAAAATCTTCAGGTTGTTATTTCTATATTTGTTTATATATTTCAATATAAAATAGGAAAATGTGGTTAAAAAATGAAATAACTTTCGATCTATTGAGATGTAACTGAATAACGAAATTGATGCGCAAAACGCGCGAAATATATCCGCACACAATGTGTTAGCACGTTGACATCCAACTATGAAATGACTCGCAGATGGCGTTCTTTTCTTGGATGCCAACGGCGTACTGTGTTTAATTGCCTTTTTTGTGCAGCCACAAATCAACTAGTGGTGTATTAGTGCTCATATCGATAGATGGCTTCTGGGAAAAGAACGAAAAAACCAATGCTGGCTTACACAAACAGAAAATTTATAAAAAAACGAAAAAAAAAATATAATTATAGAAATGAGTTTAAATGAGTGAGTGTCATTTTAGGCCAGACTTCTAAAAATTGCAGTGACATGCAACGTGTTGATTCCATTGAATTAGCATCTCGTTTTCAAACTTTAATTCATTACTTATTTCGGGACTGACTCTTTTATATATTTCGTCGAAATCTTATCCTAATACTTCTTATTGTATGTAATATATAAAAGGTAAGTTCAGGAAAAATGTATGATTCAAAGTGGAACTATGCCGTCTTTAAAAATAGGTAAGCTGTTTTCGCATAAATACTACTAAATATTTATATTTGCGAAATTATCATATGCTTCAATGATATTTCCATCTTTTAAAAAATTCTGCACGATAAGAAATAACCAAATACAAAATTTTAGTTCAAACTTTTCAAACAATTCTGACAAATTCAAACTAACTGAATATAAACTTTATGCAAACGTCTTTACAGCAGCTCATATAATAATTTTACTCTAAAAAGATTCATATACTTTCTTAATTTAACGTTAAAAATTTCTTAATTAACGCTTTCTAAATTTAACGTAACGGCAGATAAAAATAACTACTTAAGAGTTCGAAATGCTTTTCTTTATATGTATATTTAATTACAAAAAAAATAGTTAAATAGCATTCTCGATGCTAATTGCTTCAAATAATAATAAAAATTCTGGATCCACAATTAATATTCAATAAATATTAAATTTATTCAGAACTCATTATATAGGAATATATCATAAAAATCGAATAAAATCTAATTTTTTTAATGGATTTAAGTAACGGAAAATAATTATAACTCTTCATTTTCACAACATTATAAACAAACGGACATCTGCTTTTAATTTATAAAATACCGAATTTTCTGGCAAAAATTCATGCCTTTCTGGATAAAAGCCGGAATTGCAAATCAAACGTAGTGGCATCATTTGAAAAGATAATGTTTTGAAAAAATTTAGTCTTGTAAAAGTGAATTAAAAAAAATAACAAAAGAATACTATTCATAACTACAAAAAAGTTAGAACAACAAAAGATGATCATAACTACAAAAAAGTCATAATGGTGAAAGATTAAAATTATTAGATTGCAAACATCAAATTTTACAACAATTTATATAATAAACAGTTTTTCAAAAAACTACTCTGTCTTTTTAATGGATTCGGTTTTTATTCCCATTCATTTCCGGCTCTGTGGAATTCCTAATAGTTCCACGTTTCTAAGTGTATGATAATTTTATTCACATATTCGTATCTTTTTTTTTTTTCAGAAAACCGTCGGCACGAGTCCAGAAAGTTTCCATTTAATCGGCCACAGCTTGGGTGCTCACATTGCCGGATATGCCGGAGAACGACTGCATAAACTTGGCCGGATATCAGGCAAGTGAAAAGCATTTCAGCCATGGACGCTCATGTTTCATATTTTAAATTCTCTTATTTTTTTCATACTTTTGGTGTACAGAAAAATTGGAATAGAAAGTATTGTTATCTTCTAGACCGGAGGTTCCCAGCCTTTTTTGAACTGGCGCCCCCTTTCCTAGTGAATATTTCAATAAATAAGAGCGCACATAAAGCGTGGTGAAAACAAGAGTTAAATGATAAAATTACTAATAGATAAAATATTGTTGGAATTGAAACGCTACTGAATCTCTTCTTCATTTAAAAAAAGTTTTAGCTTGCCTGTTGTAAGGACAGACAGGGGTTGTGAGGATACGAAGTACTTCATAATAAACTATTGCTTTTTATGTAAATAAATTGACAGTTTCAGAGAACAATCAAAACGCATACTTACTTATATTAAAAAAATATTTTCATTAAAATTTAAAGCCATCGAATTTCTAACTTAACTAACGAGAAGGCTGAATTTGATGCATTTCTGGGAGCTTGTTAATATCAGGCTCACTTTCAGTTAAAAACAATCGTAAATCGTTCTCGTTTAATAACATGGGGTCGATTTCTCTTTTATGCCACCAATGTTGCCTCAGCACTCAATCCACGCTCTGCTAAACATGAAGAGGGGAATGCTATCAGAAATCGTCGAACAATCGACTAAAATCCTGAATACAGTTGAGAAATAGACATCTGCGGCCAAAATTCTTGAATTTAATGTTTAATTCCTCATTAGTCATCAGTTCTATTAGTTCTTTTTCTAACTGATATGATCCTGTTGTGTTGACATTGGAAAAAGGATCCAAAACCCAGTCTGATCTGTCCATGCTTAAAATGTCTTGGAATCGTTCCTTGAAGTCATTGTAGACTATATTAGATTGATCTTCTTCTGAACACCCTTCCGCGCCATATCAACGCCCCCTCATTTTCACTGGGTCTTTTACCTCCCCCCCCCCTGAAAGCTTCAAACGCCCACAAGTAGCCGTCATCGCCCACGTTGGGAACCTATGATCTAAATATTGAACCTCATGTCTGGATTCTCAAGGTAGATTTCTGAAAATTGCAGCGCCATTCAACGCGTTAATTCCATTGAATTAGAGCCTTGTTTTGAAACTTTAATTCATTACTTATTTCGGAACTGGCTCTTTTTATTTCGTCGAAACCTTATCCTAATACTTCTTATTGGATGTAATATATAAAAGGTTAGTTCAAGAAAAATATATGATTCAAAGTGGAACTGTGCCGTCTTTAAAAATAGATAAACCGCATTCGCACGAATACTACTAAATATTTTTACTTGCGAAATTATCATTATGCTTCGGTGAAATTTCTAAATTTTCCTCTTTTAAATGATCCTGCAAGATAAAAAATACAAAATTTCAGTCTCATTTGTTCTAACAATTCTGAAAGATTCAAACTAACTGAATATAAACAAGAAAAAAAAGTAGTAAAAAATAACAAACACCTCACTCTGTTAACACTAGCCTTTATGTAGCAGCAGTTTGCATGATAATTTTGCTCCAAAAAATATTGTTGTTCTTTCTTAATTTAACGTTGGAAATTTCTCAATTAACGCTTTCTAAATTCAACTTAACGGCAGATAAAAATAACTGCATAATAGTTCGAAATGCTTTTTTAATACGTATATTTAAATTATTCGCCTACAGTCAAAGGAAAATTTTTGGAAAATTGGATTTTTTAAAAAAATATTTAATAATACTATGGTTTTCCATATGTACTGTCAATTATAATATAAAATGTTATAAATACGATACAATTATTTTAAAATTTAATACATTTTGAGAAATAGGAAAATGTGTATCAATTTGAATGAAATCGAACCCAAACGGTTCACACTCTACACAAAATGGTCATGCAACCATCCTACTTTTCTTTGCACACGAGTAATAGAATACAATGAGGAAGGAAATGAATCAACAACTAAGAAACATTTTGAAATGAAAAGAAGTGATGGGTAAACATATATGCATTTTTCCATCCATTCACAATTAATTGTTCTGAAAACACCTATAAATGAAAGAGTATTCCACCAACAATAAAACTTTTGGTTCATTTCATCGCCCACATTATTTAAAACACACGCTGAAATGTTTATGTAAACACCTCCTTTAGTTTTCGAGATATCGTGTTAGCGGTGAAGAGTTTTTATGGAAATGAAAGTATTGAAAAAACTGAAGTAAAAGACACATTTTAGTTAAGAAAATAGGTGACCCTGGATGCTAGGTCAGGCCCTCCTTTTTCCAGAAAAGGCAAACTGTTTTGAAAAGAGGAAAGTCTAAACTACAAGAAATAACAATTTAAAAAAATTCTCCAATGTGTTCGACTGTCAGTGTGTTTAACGTAGTCGGGTACCTTAATTACAAAACAAAAGTTAAATAGCATTCTCGATGGTAATAACTTAAAATAGTAATAAAAATTCTGGATCAACAAAATATTCAATAAAAACTAAATTTATTCAAAACTCATTTAGCATCCTATGTACCAGATCCCGAAAAAGAAATTCAATTTTAAAATTTCATCTGAATGTCTATCAGTTTGTGTGATAATTTGGAATCGCTAAATAAAATTTCGCAAAAATAAAATTTGGTTTTGACTATTTTACAATATATAACTCATGAAATGTAATATGAGAAATGAGAAATTTACCGAAGGACATTTTTTTAAAGAAATTTCAGAGCTTTTATTGCCGATTGAAAAAAAAAAATCTTTTCCGGTGTGAGAACACAGTGTTTTATTTTTAAGTTTAAGGTATCCGACTACATTAAAAACACTGCTTATCGACCCCATTGACGAATTTTTTTTATAATTGTTATTTCTTGAAATGCAGACTTTCCTCTTTCCAAAACAGTTTACCTTTTCTAGGAAAAGGAAGGCCTAAACCATCATCCAGGGTACCAGATTTTTTCAGCTAAAATTTGTTTTTAATTTCCATTTTTTCAATGCTTTAATTTCCATAAAAACTCTCCACCACTAACTAGATATTTCGAAAATTAATAGAGGTATTCACATAAAAACTACATATATTACTTAAAAATGTGTTTTAAATACTATAAGCAATGAAATGAACCCAAAGTTTTATTATGGGTGCTATACTTTTTCATTTATGGATGTTTTTAGAAAAATTAAATTGAAAATTGATGGGAAAAATGCATATCTATGCATATTTTTAACCAACACCTATTGAACCTCAAAATGATTCTTAGATTTTGGGCATTTCATTCATTTTCATATTATATGATTTGAGTACAATGAAAAATAGGATTGCTGCACTACAATTTCGTGTAGTTTGAACCTCTCATGATAACTATATTTTACTGAGGGCTTTATTAACACACTGCGAACGGCGCTTTGAGCGCTCAATGCGTTTTCGCACATTTTGAAACACTTTAGAAGCATGCTCAGCAAGCAAAAAATTGCACATATGCGCATTTTCAATTTGCATTTGGTATTTATATTTGCATAAAGTATGCTTAAACATTACTATATATTTTACACACGCATTTATTATATATTTTACATTTTAACTTTTTAACTTGTGGTGACAACTTAATAAGCCTGTAACAGCCAATAGACAGGAGCGTACGTTTTTGCCGAATGGTTAAGTGACTGACCTTGAAACCCAAACCTCACAGGTTCAAATCTTCTCCACAAGTTGGTAACTTCTGTCGTGGCGCCATTTACCCGCAGCAAACGCAACCAATCAGTCGTCAAACTCACCTGACACAGCAGCAACTCTCTTCACTCGCCACTGGGGCCGGGGTGGCCTGGTGGTAAGGTCTCGGCTTTGGAACCGTAGGGTTGCAGGTTCGAGACCCGATTCCACCGAAGAACCGTCGTGTGAGGGGGTCTCTTGCACGTTAAATCCGTCAGGCCAAACGTCCTCCCGCTGGTGTGGCGTGGTGTGGAGAGGAGGGTGCCACTTCAGGTGTCGTCCTCGTCGTCTGACCGTGGTTCAAAATGACGAGGTCCGTCCCAAAAGAGCCCTCATGTTGCTTTAAAACTGGACGTTAATATAACTAAACTTCGCTCGCCATTACGCTTGGCGGTATGGATGCACTGTCTTGAAAACTTTTTTTTGAAAAAAGAGTTTTTCCAATGCTTAATTTCCATTTAGTATCTTATTATAGATGTTTGTATCATTGGTATGCCAGAATAATTTTTGTACCAAATATAAAATCGGATAATTTTGGTTTGTAAAACTGTTTCTAAAAGTTTAAATTAATATGTATCTGAAAACTTTTTTGAAAGAAGAAATTTTCCAATGCTAAATTATCTTTCAGTATCTTATTATAGGTGTTTGAAACATAGATATGCCAGAATAGTTTTTGCATCAAATATAGAACCGGATAATTTTGGTTTGTAAAAAGTGTTTTTAAGTTTCTGAAAACCTTTTTGAAAGAAGAGTTTTTCCAATGCTAAATTAAATAAAATGTAGGAAGAAGTGCTACTAGTGAATTGAGAATTGAAATGTTATTCAAAAGTAATTGTGAATTCAAAAGTAAACTCAAGAAAATTCTCTTAAAATCCTAAACTTTTTGTTTTAATTCAGGTCTGGATCCTGCTGGTCCTTTCTTCCGCAATGTCCCTGAAGTCGTCCGGCTCGATCCCAGCGATGCTGTGTTCGTAGATGTCATTCATTCCAATCCGGCACCTTCAGTACTACGAGGTAGGTCAAGACCTTGGTAAAACACGAAGGTCGTGGGTAGGTGAGACTAGATTTCTGATTGGTTGGTTTGGTTTTATGGTGCCAAGTCTGGCCATACTGCGCCAATCAATTGAAATAAGAGTTTTTTCAATGCTAAATTAAAAGAAAAGAAATGTAGAGAAGTAACCTATATCATGGTATCAATCAAATGGTGAACGAATAAAAGATATTTTTTTAAAAACACACTTACCTATGAAATTATAAACACAGAGATGTAAAGATAAAATGGCGACAATATGGCTTAAAAAAGAATTTCAGCAACTAAAAATCTTAAACAATGATTAATACAATAATGCTATGTACATGAACTTGTAAAAGGAATATTTGACATAATCAAAAAGAAAAAAGAAAAATGCTAAATGCAAGAGAAAAGTCAATAGGTCTTAAGAATTTAAAAATGCTTTTTCACCCACCAAGTCTTGTAATATTGGAGAAGATGAATTAAAAAATTGAACACGATAGGAACTATAAAACAGGACATTTAATAAAAATTTGACAAACAGTAAAATGTACTTGGCAGCTGTTGCACGTAGGCGGATTTTGGCCTAATATCAGATGCTTATGAGTGAAACGTGTCTGCCCCGTGCGATGAGGAGTCAACTTCATATCCATCTCATGTACTAGATTTCTGGACATTTCATTGAAGCATTTCTTTATCATATTCTAATCTTGGTTCATTTTTCAAAGAAATTCTTTAAGAATCATAATCTCACTTTTTCTCTTCTAAGCATGTGTTTGATAACGGATTTATGTGGGATTGCTTCAACTTCTAACACTATTGCAAATGGTAAATGTGGACTGTTATATTCATCAACACATTCATTACAAGAAAGTAAACATTTTGAACAATAATTTGGTATCTTCCATACATATTTTTCAATGTTTTTTATTCAATCATTTTTACGTTACTGATATTTATTTATGGAAAAATTCAAAAAACTATTCTGCTAAACTATTTGGTACTATTATATTACAACTTTTTAAATACATATATATATTAAAAAATGAATAATAAAATTGCACCTTACTTATCATTACGCCACCCCGTGAGTGCGAGCAATATGTTGATGAAGTTTTATCGGAATCGGGTGAGGCAGTGCACAAGAGACAAACATTCATTTTTATTTGTAGAGATGACTCTAATTCAGTTGCACCGTGCCATTCTTCTAAAAGGACGCTGAGGAAAATGCACAACAAAAAGCATTCCTGTACAATTTGTTAACTAAACAAGCTTTCACTATTAAGCTAAAAGTAAAGATTTTTCTTGTTACATAATTTGTGGACTATAAAATAGAACTAACAAAGAAAAAGCCATCTTTAGAAATTCATAGCAGCCTTTCTCCCTTTATGCAATTGGGCCGTGGTGTCCTGGTGGTAAGATCTCGACTTCGAAACCGGAGGGTTGCAGATTCGGGACCCGATTCCACGAAGTGGGTCTAGTGCACATTTAATCCGTCGGAGTCAAACGTCCTCCCGCTAGTGTCGTGTGGAAGTTAGGGGAGGGAGATGTCAGCTCGTCACCTGACCGTGGATCAAAATGACGAGGTCTGTCTCAAAACAGCCCTGGTGTTGCTTCAAAACGGGACGTTAATAATACTAATCTAATCCCTTATATAATCATCGTATTTTTCGGCAATTTTTCATTGAAAAATTTTAACTCATGCTTCAACACCCTTAAATATAAATGGGAAAAAAGTATTTCTCCAATTATCTTGTTGTTTTATTGACAGGTTATTCATCTTTCACTAAATTAATTTTACGGAAACAAAATCTCATTTCCTTGAAATGCATACTTTAATGCTAAGACTGAAAATATCTTCAAATTTTTCATTGAGGAAAAATTATAGATTCAATTAATTTTTATAAAATCTTTCTTACAGCTTTTCTTATACTACAGTATTTTCTTGCAAAATTTCTATTACACATGAATAGCAAATTATGAAATGTCAAATCAAATATTGAAAGCTATGCTGATCTAAACGTAAATAAAAAATATATTAAGATTGGCAATCGATGGGATGCCAAAGTAATAGCTACTACAATATTTTAATTAAAATTACAAAATTTCTGCATTAAATAATTTTATAATCTACTAATTTTTTAAAAATTAGGGGTCGTCTTCGAAGACTTTTAAAAAATTACAAAATGCTAATCTAATAATGATTGTCAAACAGCAACAGGAAGTTTAGTTAAAAAATAAGAATAGTAACTGAAATACAACAGCCATTTCTACAGCAAATTTCTATCTACATTTGTCATTAAAGGCAAATAGCCAAATTTATATAAATTGTTAAGACACATAAAAGCAATTTTCAAGAAAAAAAAACTCTTCAATGTCCATAAATTCTTGCCTCATTTGTCCAATCAACTGGCAAGAACACCGATTTCGAGAATTAGGAAAGAAAAATATCAATAAAACGAAAATTAATCTTACTTGAATAGATATTTTTCTCTTGTTTTGAGAATTTTAAATTTTGTTTTCGAAACATATACTGGACGTCGCTAAGTTGCTCGCTGCATTTGCGCTCATAAAATATTATACATAATATGCAGTCAATATATATATATATATATATATATATATATATATATATATATATAT
>JAPMOQ010044143.1:1019320-1039015 GCA_026543055.1 Argiope trifasciata | reverse complement strand
ATATATATTTGCCTATTTTATTGATTTTCTGAAAAGCTTCGCTGAAGCCTTGCGAATTCTTCGCAACATTTGTGACATTTAGTTCAGTTACATTAACGCCCCGCTTAAAGCAATACTTGGGCTATTTGGAGATGGACCTCTTTTGAACCGCGGTCAGATGACGACACCTGAACTGGCACCCCCCTCTCCACACTACACCAGCGGGAGGACGTTTCGCCTGACTGATTTAACGTGCACCAGGCACCCACACAAGACAGTTCTTCGGTGGAATTGGGCTTCGAACCTGAAAACCTCCAGTTCCAAAGCCGTGACCTTACTAACATGTCACCGTGGCCTCCTACATTTGTTAGAAAAAGATGAAAAATGTCACTTTACTTGGATTTAAAAAAAAAATTTGGATTTCATCGAAAAAAAATTTTACTTCAGTTTTATTGACGTTTTCAAATTATTTTTAAAAAAATTTTGGGTGCAAAATTTTTAACGAAGATTAATTTCTTCAAAAGATTGTGAAAGAATGTTTGATTAAGGAGTTATAGTTATTATTTTATTATTGATTTTATTGTAGTTATTTAAAATAGATATTTACAGAATTATTGAGTCATAACTGATACTTCAAAAGATTTCTGGTTCTCAATTTGCATTGCATATACCAGAAACTGGCTTTATTCAGTTTTCACTTTTAAATTATTTTTATTTTGTATTCTGTTTCATCTATAAAATTACATTTGAATATTTTTGGCATTATTTCTACGTAAAAATACATAAGAATGTTTTTAGTATTACTTCTACGCTTTGCAGTATCCATTTCATTGCTTATTTTTATGAAGTTTTGACGTGATAAATAAAATTTTCTTTGAAGAGGATACGTTCTTGCCATTGCTTGTTTAATCGCAAAATGGTATCCGAAAGAAATATTAATGAGTTCTTTCTTTTTTTTACAGGATTTGGAAGTAATGAAGACTCCGGGGACTTGGACTTCTTTCCAGGGGGCGGGGACCCCCCTGGGTGCGAGAAGACATTCGCCAGATCGCTGGTGGAAGACTTGCCCACCGAAGGTAGCATCAGAAGGACAGATTACTTATAATAACAGACATCGAAGTGATTAACTACTCACAATAAATGTGGGTGTGATGGGGTTTTAAGTTATCCGACAACGTTCGAAGGAAAAATTTCGAAAAATCGGATTTTTTAGAAACTATTTATGGTTTTTAGATGTATTGTCAGATATAATACAAAACACTATAGATACAAAAACATTATTTGAAAATATAATATAATTTGAGAAATAGGAAAATGTGTAGTACATTTGAATGAAGTTGAACCTAAACACTCTACAGAACTAATACAACTCTACACAAAATGGTAATGCCGCCATCCTCTTTTTCTTTGTGATAGAATAGAATGATAAATAAAATGAACCAAAATCTAAGAAAAAGTTTGAGATGCAAAGAAGTGATGGGTACAAATATACATATATAAGCATTTTTACCTTAAATTTGGAAATTCATTTTTCTAAAAACACCTGTAAATGTAACAGCATTTCGCCAACAATCAAACTTTAGATTCATTTCATTGTCCATGTTACTTAAAACACACGCTGAAATTTTTATGCAAATACCTTTGTTAGTTTTTCGAGATATCATGTTAATGGCGGAGAATTTTTATGAAAATTAAAGTTTTGAGAAAACGGAAGACAAAATTTTAGCTGAAAAATATGTTTTGCTTAAAATTCATGTGGATGATAGGTCAGGCCTTCCTTTTCCTAGAAAAGATGAACTCTTTTTGGAAAGAGAAAATTTCGAACTACAAGAAATAGCAATGAAAAAAAATCACCAATGTGGTTGAAAACCAGTGTTTTTAACGTAGTCGGATACCTTAAGGCATCTGTCCACTGGTTTAGATCATTTGTTTATTGCATGATTAGAAAAAAAAGACGATTTTTTCAAATGAAGTTTATTTTATCAAAAAATATTTAAAAGAAAAACCATTAACAATGAGGACTGGATAGGCTTTTTAGAACAGAGATAAAAGTACAACCTTTAGATGACACCAAGGATGATGCCTAACTAAATTCCCCCTGGCAAAACTATGTACCATAGTAGCGTATTAAATCATCATTATATCGAAATGAATGGCCCCCTCTTTCTCTTTCGCCCACAGTTCGCTTTTCTAAAACTTAATGTCACGTGTCTTAGACTTTTAGCCAATGGTGTTTAGTAGAATCCCTGGTGCCATCTATTACAACAAGATAAAACTAAATGTGTAATTGTAATGGTGGCTAATTAAATCTCCACATAAATGCAAATTTATTTTAACTCAATTCTCTATAACATGGCCATAAAATAATTCTTCCTTCTTTGGCGACTTCTGCAGCTAAAACGAATGAACGAAATGAAACCACATTTTATGTACACACTATGGAAGGCATACGGAAATGAATTCTGCTGAAAAAAAATAGTACTAAATACTACTAGTAGGAGAAATATAACGTTGTTGTCATGTAGGAAAGAGAAATTTGCATATCGGGATAAATTATGTAAAATTTCTTGTCTGTGAGGGACAATAAAGTCATGAATTCCCTGAAAAAAGAGAACAGAAAACTATCTGTTGGAAGTTCTTGACTTTCGAAGTGTTCTTGACGTTGCTCTCAATTGATTATTGATCTGTTCTTAATATGGGTCCTAACGTCTTATCAGCGTCTTTTATTCTTAAAACTGTTCTACACCAGACAGTGTAATGCCGTGACTGCTCTTAAGCAGACCTGCTTGTTTCAAATCAAAACATAAGACGGGCTGTTATGAACATCGAAACTCACAGTTTACAGGCTGCTTTGGGGAATGTTTAGTGATATTTCCAGACAGCTGGCCACCATCTATAAAAACACTTTCCATTGTTAAACGCCACCAGATTTCGAGATGATGAATCTCCTTCACCGGCTGTTCGCATCTGGTCATTAGGCCACAAGAGGGTTTCTCTTAATTCTGATATTATTGGTTGCATGGGATGATTACAAAATAATTATTATTTCAAATTCGATATATTTCAGAAAGTATTGCATCTATGAAACTAAATAGCATCTTACATTAAATGGAAACATTTTTAATGTGAACGATTGTAAAATGGTCTAAGTGTTTTCTTTTTGCCATGCAACAAACAATTCATTTGCAACAAGCATATCTATTATGTTGTTCCACTTTTTTTCCTGAGTCGTTGAAGCTTGTCTAAGTTTGTAAAAACAATGGTTGTAGGTTTTATCGCCCTGAAAAATTCCGTCTGTATCACAATTGTGAATGGAGTGATTCTTAATAAATTAAAACTTTTTATTCTTATTGAATTGTGGACTCAATGAATTTCCCTTACATCTGAATGAGGGAAAGAAACGTCACCCTTTTATCTTTATATAAAAAGGAAACATGGAAAATAATAATCTAACATGAAACATTGTCGCGTAGACAGAACTCGAGAAGACGCAGGAAGTAGAGGGAAATCACTTTATTAGCTCCACTCTGAACTAAGAGCACTGTGACTGAGAGGTCCTCAGCTTTAATACAGGAAGGGAAAGTTCCAGAACACCTTTCTGGAGACAGTCCGGAGCACTTACCTGGTGAATGAGAGAAAGGTCCAGAATCTTCGGAAACATGAAATGAAGGGAAAAACACTTAAACAAATTTTAAGTCTGCTGGGATTCGAACACATGATCTCCTGACTATGAGTCCAGCGTCATAACCAGTAAAAATTTAACGCGTTCTTCTTTTGAATAGAGCTGAAAAGAATTAATCCCATTATCCTGTATAAGTTCAGTATTTGCTGTATATTTACAAGTTCAGAAATAAATAAAAGACTTAAAATTCGGAATCCCAACATTACGGAAAGATTATTTTATTTTTAAACATTTCCTTCTTTTTTTTTATTGAGTAAGGAAAATTAGCAAACTGTCTTCTTGACAGCTTTTCATAAAAAAATATGAATAAAATAAAAATAATCCTTCTTTTCCTTTAAATTTTTGATCGGCTTTTCCTCCAAAACGTTCCACCTGCTGCTTCCGAAGCTTCATTTGCCACCGAAAAGATTTTCCACAACGCAGACGATAATAATTCACAGTCGAAACTAAACTTTTCTCTTTTCAGCCCTGGGCAATCTGGTCGCCTGCCAGCACCTGCGCGCCTACGAATTCTTCATCTACTCCTTCAACCCCGTCGGCTGCCTCTTCGTCGGGGTCGAGTGCCCCTCGTGGGCCGACTTCCTGAACGGTCACTGCAACTGCGGCCGGGAGGGGGAGAAATGCGCCATCATGGGTATGTTCTCCCCCACCTACGCCTTTCCCTCCGGGAAGCACTACAGGGACCGGAGGATGTACCTGAAAGTGGGACCTGAAAGACCCTTTTGTGGTGAGTGAATCGTTTGGTCACCCTATAAATAGAATGTATTAATTCTTCAGCAAAATGACATGGTTTTTAAAAGCAGTAAAAAATTAATGATAATATCGGTTGCATAATCTACATAAATAAAAATGAATGTATGTCTTATGCGCACAGCTCATCCGATTGTAATGAAACTTTGAATACTTATTACTTGCTCTTACGGAATGGTTATAGGCATAGTAAAATTATCCAATATAGTATATAAATGAAAAGGAATGTATCATTTCCGATCCGAAAATAAATATCATTCTTTCTATCATTCCTAATGAAACAAGATAGTTATTTTAAATTTCTAACGATATTGACAAAATTATTTTTGCGGCAGCAACACGCCGGATACCAGCGAGAGTTTTAATAATCATGAAATAAGCCAAGTTGTTTAAAAGAGTGCATAAAATCCGAACAAACAACTACTCATTTTTATGCATTAGATTTGTGTATTTTTTTTGGAATTGAAAAGCTTGTCGTCCTTTCAGAAGGGTAAGGAAAGAAACCACTTATTGTATCACTTGATTCGTTTCATATCCGTTCGGAATTCTCAAGTTTAATGTTAGAAAATGTAAATAAAATATCTTTTTTTTAATTGGTTAAACATAGAAAATATATTCACACCATAAAGTACTGAAAAAGTACTAATTAAAAAGTAAAAAAAAGTACTAAGCGCAATGAAGCAATCATTTGGCAATGTTTTATCGGTGCAACGGTACTTAAAATACGAGCAAACAAATGATCATTTTTATGTATCAGATTTGTGTATTATTCTTTTAGAACTGTAATGCTTGGTGTAATTCTTTCAGAAGGGTAATGAGAGAAGCTATTTATTGTCTCACGAGGCTCGTTTCACATTCGTTCGGAGTTCTCAAATTTAGTTTTAGAGAATGGGATTGAAATATTTTCTTTCAAAAGGGATTAAACTTAGAAAGTATATTTATGCCAAAAAGTTGTCAACATAGTTGAAACGATAAATTTTTGAAAACTACGATGGTGCAAAATGATTTGTACTGCAATACTTTTTGGTAGTTACTGCGAAAAACGTTAAAATTCCTTTAAAATTTAAAAACCCCAAGTTTGGTCTCCCCAATACTTCCTCGCATCATCTGTAATTAAGTTGTTACTTCTGAGAATAACGTGCAAGGAATTTGCTTTCTATAGCTACAAAATGTGAACCTTTCACTTGGATTTAGCGTTTCTACTGAATCTATTGTTTCACCAAGGCGAGTTATTTGTTGATTAATCCTATGTTAACAGATTCGATTGAGATCCAAATTTTTATTTTCAAATTTTAGATATCCCTATAACTTCCATAGGTGTAAGAAATAGATAGCTCAAGTTTCATCGCAATCGGTTGAATTGTATGGCAACGCACAAGAGACATACAGACAAACATTTATTTTTGTTTATAGAGATAACTTCGGAGACTATGATTCCACAAAAATAATTTCTACTCCCATTTAAAGTTAGGAAAAAAATTTCAGTGATACCAGCATTTTTACCGTATCATTTTTTTAATGCCAATCATTTTTTTAAAACTTTTTTCCAACAAAATTATATAACAATAATTCACCTTTGTGCTTTATCAAAATGGCAAGGCCACGAATATTTTACCAATTTTCATGCGATTGGGGAAAAAAGTTGGATTATTTCCTGTAATTTACATCGTTTAAAATAATTTACATCGTTTAAAACAGTCTTTGTTTTGTTAATGAGAAAATATTTTCCAGTTAACTTCCTTCCAATAAAATGCGTGACTTATCACGCAGAGAATGCAAATGCTGATGCATAGGGCTTAAAACGTTATCAAGCTATGAAGTTTCAGATTAAAAGTTCGAAATCTGTTTAGTATGTGCAAGCCGAGGCAGCCAGGTGGTAAGGCCTCGGTTTCAGAACCGGAGATCGTCAGTTCAAGACTCGATTCCACCGAAGAACCGCCGTATAAGCTCACTTTGTGCATGCTAAATAGTGTTCAGGATTTCCTGTCCTTATCAATTCGTCGGGGTTCGTGTATAATGGGGTGTAGGGTGTAAAAACACACAATCAACAATGCTATATCCTTCAATAGACGACGTTTATTTATAGGACGAAAACAGCACAATGACAACAATTATGCACAGTTGATTACTATAAACAGCCGAGACGAGCACACAGGACAGCACACTGCAGATAGTAGTCCACAGGCAGAAATTCCGTCCACAGCTCACAAAGCGGCCAGACAGGATTCAGAAGGAGAGGGAATCTTTGAAAGATTCTTTTCTACGCTCACGTAGATATCTCCCAAACAAGCTGAAACTTCTCCTCTGTCTCTTCTTGATTTTGCTGTCGACTCACTACTTCGCACAACCGGACTACTCTTCCGTTCGGGACAGGTCCGTTCCCGCCGACGCAATGGCCTACACCATAATACGACACACACAGCAATTCACCACTCGGTCGTTGCTTCGGTATTCTCCTGGCGACTCCTCAAATCAGATCTTATCGATTGACTAAACTTCACTGCTATAGATTCATATTGCCGGCCTTGCATAGCAGCTGAAGGCGGGGTTTAAATTTTCTGGACCAATCAAAAGCATTCTGGACGCATTTCGCGTCGTAATGGACGGACCGAGAAATTCTCGATGTTTCTGGTATTTTTCATTTTGCCGCCAAAAACCTCGCCAAGTCACTAATTATGTTGCCAAGCTCTGGGATCTCTGATGTGACACCAGGGTACCGTTCAATACAGATGACCGTAAATCAATCTTCCATACGATGACATTACTGAAGCGGGGAAACAAAATGACAGGTTCGTAACAATATATTAGGATCAACTGCTCACAGGCTAGCTCAGTGTGGAAGTTTGGAGTGCTAGTTCAGGTGCTGTCCTCATCATCCGACCGCGTTTCAAAAGGACGATGTCCGTCCCCAAAATGTTCTAGTGTTACTTTAAAACGGGTCATTTATACACTGAAGTGACAAAAGTCATGGAATGACTGTTAATATCGTGTCGGTCCTCCTTTTTCCCGGCGAAGTGCAACAACTCGACGTGTCATGGAGTCCACAAGTCGTTGGAAGTCTCCTCTGCAGGAATATTGAGCCATGCTGTCTGTATAGACGTCCATAATTGTGAAAGTGTGGATGGTGCAGGAGTTTGGGCACGAACGGACCTTTCGATGATGTCCCATAAATACTCGATGGGATTCATATCGGGCGATCTAGGTGCACAGATCATACGCTGAAATTGTCCGGAATGTTCTTCAAACCGATCGCGAACAGTTCTGGCCCGGTGACATGGCGCATTGTCATCCATAAAAATCCCATCGTTGTGTGGGTACGTGAAGTACATGAATGGCTGCAAGTGATCTGCAAGCAGCTGAACATAACCATTTCCAGTCAATGATCGGTTCAGTTGCACCAGAGGACCGAGTCCACGTAAAAACAGCCCACACCATTATGCAGCCACCACCAGCTTGAACAGTGCCTTGCTGACAGTTTGGGTCCATGGCTTCGTGGGGTCTGCGCCACACTCGAACTCTACCATCAGCTCGTAACAACTGAAATCGTGACTCAGCTGACCACGCCACGGTTTTCCACTGGTCTAGGGACCAGTGGAAAACCGTGCCCAGGAGAGTCGCTGCAGGCGATGTCGTGCTGTCAGTAAAGGCACTCGAGTCAGTCTTCTGCTGTCATAGCCCAAGGAAGACAAATTTCGCCACACAGTCCTATCAGACACATCCCTCGTACGTCCCACATTGATTCCTGCAGTTATTTGACGAAGTGTTGCGTGTCTATTAACATTGACCATTCTACACAGACATCGGCGGTCTCGGTCGTTAAGTGCAGGTGGTCGCCCACTGCGCTGTCCATGATGGGATGGGATGCCTGAAATTTCATACTCTCGGCACACTCTTGATACTGTGGATCTCGGAATGGTGAATTCACTAACGATATCCGCAATGGAATGACCCATGCGTCTAGCTCCAACTAACATTCCGCGTTCAAAGTCTGTTAATTCTCGTCGTGCCACCATAAATCACGAAAAACCTGTTCACATGAATAACTTGAACACAAATGAAAGCTCTGGAAAACGAACTGCGCATTAATACTTTTTCGCTGCGATACTACTGCCATCTGTATATTTGCATATTGCTATCCCATGACTTTTGTCACTTCAGTGTATAACTAAACTAAACTATTTTGTGTGTTGCCTTCGTTTCTAAATCTGTGCATTCCGTTTGCATTTTCAGTTCATCAGTACCAGCTGATCGTGCATATCCACAGTTTTCAAGGTCACTACCTCACATACGGACTGGAAAGTGTACAAGTGGACGTGACGGTCTACGGGAAACTAGAGAAGATGAAGGGGAAACTGCATGTCAAGTAAGACTCAAGAGTATTATTTAACTAGCTGGAATTTACAGTTGAATCTCATGGTTTAATGCTTTTTATAATTGGACCCGGCTCGTTGCTGCCGTCGAAAGAAATAATATTGAGTGCAATCAATGAATCATTGGGCAATGTTATATCGAAATAGGATGAACGGCACTGTAGTACATAAAATACGAACGAACAGATATTCATTTTTATTTATTAGATTTGTGTCTTCTTTTAGAATTGTAAAGCTCGGTGCTCTTTCAGAACGGTAATGAAAGAAACTATTGAGTGTATCGTTGTAGATTCGTTCAGAATTCGCAAGTTTAATTTTAGAAAATATTATTAAAATATTTTCTTTTAAAATTGATTGAACATAGAAAATATGTTTATACCATAAAAACCTTATTATAGTTTGAACAGGTAATTTTTGAAAATTAAGATGGTGAAACATTATTTGTACTACAATATTTGTCGTGATTACTGCTCAAAACACTAACATTTATTAAATTATAAACCCCCCCTAACTCCTCGATGTTCTTAACACTTTCTCGCATAATGAAAAAAGGTGTTACCTCTGAGAATGACTGGCATGACATTTGCGTACCGTAGCTACAAAAGATGAACCTTTCACTGGGATTTAGCATTGCTTAATCCAATCTCTTGTCTCCTCGGCGAGTGATTTAGAGATGAATCCTTGGTCAATAGATGTGTTGGAGATTCAATTTTTTTTAAACTTTAGATAATTGTACTCTCCCATTAACCTTCCCTCAGGTGTAAGAAATAAGCTGTCCAAGTTTCATCGCCATCGGAGGAACGGTTTAGGAAGGCACGAGAGATAAACAGACAAACATTCATTTTTCTTTATAGAGATGATTCTACTGAATTTGATCTTGCTTAACAATTTATTTAAACGGTTTAAATACTTTACATGAAATTGTTTACAGTTGAATTAATTGCACCTGTAAATAGTATCATTAAATTCGTAAGAAATTTTCGCATTTTCAACATACTTCTTAACTTCCAAAAAATAATTTTAAATATTCAATGAATTGTATACATTATTGTCAAAACTCGTTCGTTGTATTTCTTAGTTATTTCATGTCATAATAGGATTGATCTGTTTTTTCATACAATATCCGGTGATTTCTAAAATGACTCTTCGCGTGTTATTACATGAAATAGAGGATTTTCATACTTTAACAGCGATATATTCACAAGATAACAAATTGGCTCCATATTGTAAGTGCATTTATCATGCTTCGTTGCAAAATTATTTAAAACCACAATATAACCATCTTGAATTTTTTTTGTCATTTTCGATGACAGATGAAATAGTTTTGGGATTTTAAAAAAAATCCAAAATGGTGGCTTAAACCAAGAAAAATATCAATTTATTCCATTTGCTTAGAAGCAATATTTTCTATTGCAAAACACTTTTACTGACATTTCGCATCATCAAAACGGGATTTAAAGTCTTTTTTTATCAATGTTCCAAGAAAATTTTGTTTCATTGAGTTATTGGAATCTAAACGATGGCCGCGAAGAGACAATTTCAGCAGCAGGGATAAGGAAGTCTACAAGTTGGTGACCAGGATATTTACACAGATCTTCGTGAAAAAATATCTGAATTTTTACAGGGCATCCAAAATAGAAAAAGCTCGAGAAGCATTTCTTCGCGTTTCTTCAGCATTTCTTTCTTCATTAACTTCGCGAGCAGCGAGCCAATTTGTTCCAGACATTAACATAAATAATTTAGAATCCATCTCACATCGGAACTGGCCAACTCCAGGATAGGGAAAAAGGTATGATTAAAATAACATAGACCTTCTTCCTTTTTATTCTTTGAAATTCGGAATTCGATTTCACCAAAATTGTTTGAAAAAGAATCCCCATGGGATGACAGAAGAAAAGGATTCATTCTTTCAGAACAAATAGTTCTTATTGCTCCTTAACGAATACTACTTCTCCGACTTCTGATGGAAGAAAAATTATTTGCAAAAAAATACAATTCTACATCACAAATTAAATATGCATGAAACAATCAAAACTTTAAAAGAAACAAAAGTGTGTGTTGCCACCACATTTTAAAATATATAATAATAATAATAAAGGAAGGAACAAAAATCGTTCCGCAGTGGAGAGTCGACGGAAGTTTACATAAAATATATTTATAAAATAGATAGTTTACAAAAGTTCAAGAGCATACACAAAATTAAGCTTTAAGATTAATAGATAAGATGATCCATTTCAACCCCATGTAGTTCGCGCCTGTTCATCCGATTTGTAATCATTACAAAAGCTGTTTTATTCTCTTTCAGCGTCAATCTGGCCAAAACGAATCAAGTGAACAAGTTTCTCCTGTCAACAGACCGGCCCCTGGGGGAACCCCTATCGGCCACCCTCGCCTTTGAACCTCCCCTGGTGGATCACCACAAGAAAAAGTCAAACTTCTTCGTCGAAAAAATCGAAATCAACTACCTCTACCCGCTGTAAGTCCATTGACTTGACTCATTTAGATTTTATTTTACGTACATACCTTAAGTTAATTATTCAGCTTAAGATAACAGACTGTGTTCAAAGGAAAAACTTCTAAACATTGGATTTTTAAAAATGTATTTAAAACTGGGGTATAGCCGAGAGATGTATAGCTGATTATGATACAAAATACTATAAATATAACAGAATTATTTCAAAATATAATAAATTTTGAGGAATAAGAAAATGTGTAGTACATTGTAATGAAATTGAACCAAAACGGTTCACACTCTACACAAAATGGTAATGTAGCGATTGAATTTTTCTTTGCACACAAGTGACTGAATAGAGTGATGAAGGAAATGAACCGAAATCTAAGAAAAATCTTGATGTTATGGGGATAAATATATATGCATTTTTCTATAAAGTTGCAACTTAATTTATCTAAAACCCTCTAAACATGAAAAGGTATTTCAAAAACACTTTTAGTTCACTTCATTGTCTATACCATTTAAAACGTAAATACCTGAAATTTTTAATGTAAATACCTCTACTAATTTTTGAGATATCATGTCAACGGTGGAGAATTTTTATGAAAATGAAAGTTTTGAGAAAATTAAACACAAATTTTAACTGAAAAATATGTTTTGCTTAACATATTTGCTAGCCCTGGGTGTTAGGAGAAGACCCTAGAAAAGACAAACTGTTTTGGAAAGTCTGAACTACAAGAAATAAATGCGAATAATTATTCGCCAATGTGTTCGATAACCAGTGTTTTGAACGTAGTCGGACACCTTAACTGTAAAAAAAGGGAAAAGTTTCATTATATCATGTTATAAAATTTTGCATCTAATTCTAAAAGGAAAAAAATATTTTCAAAATAGAAGGTGTAATATTTACAACATTATATGTTATCAGTGCCTTGAAGAATAATGTTATCTGAATTCTCTACACGTCTGCTCTATCATCATAAGTCAAGGAAGAAATTTGGAAACATGAAAGTGAAAGGGCTTTTTAATTCCGTTTCGCTTTGGGAAAGAAAATATATAAGTGTTTAGGAATATATTAAAATAAAATGAAAATTCTGAGTACATAAAATGGGTATCAATGAAATGATTTTTTTTTTAAATTTAAAATCTGTGTAAAACTGGTTATTTGTACTCAAAAATATTATGGATTAACTACAAACTTCAGTTCATTTTAAGTTTAAGCTATCCGTTTTGACTTTAAATATGATTTTAAAAAAATTCAAATTCTTTTTAATGATCTAAAAATAAAGTTAAAACGTTGTGAGTTTTGAAATAGACTTTTTTTTAAAAATATGTCAGATAGAACACAGATATAACAGTAAGATAGAACTATAGATACATTAATTTCAATTATAGACAACAAATAAAAATGAAATCGGAAACAATGATATTTTAAACCAGAAATGACCCATTTATTTTTACCGTAAAATGGATCCAAATAACATATAATATGTTAACTTTAACTCTCTGTCAGCCTACTTAGCTGTATTTGGCATAATTTTGGCATCTCTGTTATAAAAAATTGTGAAAACTACATTTGTTTTCAGCACGTATGGATGGAATGATAATAATTAGAATATCTCAATGCATTTTCTGATGAATGAAAACTTCACAAAGATTGAACAAACACGACTTCTTAACATAAATTTTATAAAATTGCTTAAAATTTTGTATTTATGTATCGAGCACCTTTGATAATGTGATAAAAAGCGGATTTAAACGTAGACATGAATTAGACATGATTTGATTAGACAGGCGCTTTTATTTCAAAACAAAGGCAAATTTTGACCAAGAAACATTAACCTCGAATTCTCATATTTTTTTATTTATTAAAAATAATCTTATGATCTGTTACATTTTATGTAGTTTGAATACATATATATATATAAATTTATAACATACTCGGTTTTCCTAACATTGAAAATTTTAGCAAAAAGTTTCATTAAGTAAGCAAATTTCCAATTTTTTTTTTTCTGAAAGAGCTTTATTTCTGAACATGTACTAAAAAAATAAAATGTGTATTTTTTTTCTAATAGTGACCTTCCAAGTCTGTTTTAACTATTTAGTCCAATAAAAAATGTTCATGTATCATTTTTTTTTAATTCGTCTCCGAACCTAGTCGAATACCTTAAAATGTAATCCCAATTTTATACAGAATATATTTTGTAATAATATTTATTGGACAAAACAAAGCTTAGCTGACTATGCGTGATATTCTGTGAACGGTAGCAAAGACTTTCACTTTAAATTCATTAACTCGGGAGAAATTTCGCACTTTGAACAAAAGTCATAAAATCAAAGTAAAGTCCTTTCAGCATCAAATGAAATCATGTTAAAGTGCAGAATTCTTTTGAAAAGACAAAAAAGTGGATATGTAAGCACAGAATAAGACAATGTTTACGTTTTACAATAAACTTGGTACTTTCAAGTACAGTCAGTAAACAAAGGGTTAAAGTATCCGACCACGTTCAAAACACTGCTGATCGACCACATTGTCGAATTTTTATTATTATTTCCTGCACTTCAGACTTTCCCCAAAAAAATTTACCTTTTCTATTAAAAGGAAGACCTGACCTCTTATCCAGGGACATCTATTTTTCAGCTAAAATGTGCCTTTAACATCGATTTTCTCAAAATTTTTTATGTTCACAAAAATTGTCCACCACTAACATGATACCTCAAAAACTAACAGAGGTATTCACATCCAAATTGCAGCGTGTATTTTAAATGATATGCGCGATGAAATGAACTAAATTTTCTATTGTTGGTGAACTGCTTTTTCATTTATGGGTGGTTTTAGAAAAATTGTGCAGCGATTTAACGGAAAAAATGCATATATGCGCATACTTTTACCCTTCACTTCTCTGCATCTCAAGATTTTTATTAGATTTTGGTTCATTTCATTCATCATTGTATTCTCTAACTTGTGTACAAAGAAAAATAGGTCGCTGCATGACCATTTTGAGTAGAGTGTGAACCGTTTGGGTTCCATTTCATTAAAATTTACTGCACATTTTACTATTTCACAAAATATATTATATTTTCAAATAATTATTTTTGTATTTATAGTATTTATTATAGACAATACATCTTAAAATCATAAATAGTTTTTGAAAAATCCAATTTCTCAAAAATTTTCTTTCGTGAGTAATAACCTTAAATATATAAAATTTGGCGTCTAATTTACAAGAGTAGTTCGGGGTCAAACTTCTGCTTCAGTCGATGGGAAAAATGAGACTAATAAAAAAAAAACCGATTTTCATATATTATTAACATGCCAAGAATTAATCACCAAAATACTCGCCAAGGAAAATACCATAGATTCAGCCAAAATATTAAATTCACTGTAGAGGTTAATATTTCGTAACTATTGAAAGTCAGTGCCATGAAAGGCGTTCTCTGAGATAGCACCTGTATTAGAAAGCATGCGAGAAAGTTTCGGGGAGACCCTTCCACCGTTTTTGTGTAACTTGCTCGAAAAATGGAATGGTTCAATTACGTAAAAAGAATAATTATCTTTTATAGTTTATTTTGAAAGTGTATTTATTTGATAATTATTGTCTTTTTCATGTTTTTTTTTTTAACCATGCAACACTTTTCCCTCGAATATCTGTGGCATGATAGTTATTTTAATCCGTGGAATCAGATAATTATGAACTTAATAAAAATAATCAGTAGAAAAGAAAAATTATTTTTCCGAAGCAGAAAATTCTAATTTAATAAATATAAAATTAAATATATATATAATATAATAATATTAATAAAATAAAAATAAATACGTTATTAGAGATGCAACATGCAAAACAAATATTTTTAAACAATTCTTAATTTTATAGAAATTATCAAAAATAAAATATATAATCAAACAAAACTGTTCCAAATGGCAAATTCTGTTTTCAACCTTTACTTAAAAAAACAAATTTATAGTTTTAAAATGTCGGTTAAAGTATCCGACGACGTTTGAATGAAATTTTTTGAAAAGTTTGATTTTTTACAAACAGTTTAAAACTAGGGTTTTTAGACGTATTGCCAATTATACATCTAAAAACGATAGTTTAGATTACTATGACTACAAAATATAATATTTTTTGTATTTATAAATTTTACTTTAAATGCAAAAACATTGTTTGAGAATATGATATATTTTGAGAAATAGTAAAAGGTATAGCAAATTTTAATAAAATTGAACGAAAACCGTTAACACTCTATCCAAAATGGTAATGCAGCAATTCTATTTTTCTTTGTACATGAGTCATAGGATATAGTGATGAGTAAAATGAACCGACATCTAAGAAAATGTTTGAGATCCAAAGACGTTATGGGTAAAAATACACGTAATTATGGATTTTTTTTTTCATTAAATTCGCGGCTTCATTTTTCTAAAAATGTCTATCAGTGAAAAAGTATTTCCCCAACAATAAAACCTTTGGTCCCTTTCATTGCCCCTATCATTTAAAACACACGCTGAAATGTTTATGTAAAGACCTCTGCTAGTTTTTGAGATATCGTGTTAAAGATGGAGAATTTGGATGAAAATTAAAGTTTTGAGAAAATGGTAGTGAAAGACACATTTTCGCTGAAAAAATGGGTGCCCTTGTATGATAGGTCAGACCATTCTTTTCCTAGAAAAAATAAACTGTTTTGTAAAGAGGAAAGTCTGAACTATAAGAAATAACAATTTTTAAAAAATCACCAATGGGGTCGACAACCAGTGTTTCCAACCCGTTTATGCCCAAGATTGAAGAATTGGTATTTTTGCATGAAATTTCTATATGTTAGGTAAAAAAATATAATAAAAATAACTTTTATGTGGGTGTGTTCCAAAAATGGAACAGTAGGCATAAATGGGTTAAGGTAGTTGAATACCTTAAAGCGAAATTACGAGACTTTAGACGTCAACATTTGACTTCTCAACAGAAAAAAAAAAACATAAATCCGGAGCAGCTTTATCTTTCGAATTCCTGTTCCATGCATTCCGATAAATGCATTATCCGACTGCTTTAAACTTCGAACTAGTCACATGATTGGTTCCGATAATTTTGTCAGTCAATAAATGATTGCCATATCAATAAGTCCATCATTCGAGACGACGACAGTTTTGATGGCAAGATTTTCTTGTCCACAATGGATTAAGTGTGCCATATCGCGATCTAAAATCGATGAGATTAATCATTTTGCTGAAGGAAAGAAACTGGCTCCTTATTATTGTTTACAGGAAAATATGAATGAATATGATATTATGGATTATTGAAATTATCTGCTAATTTCAAACAGAACGAGGAAACTGATTTGCTATTTCGATAGATTTGATAAGTATTCAACAAATATTAAGGTATCTGACTATGTTCGGAGGAAAAGTTTGAGAAATTGGATTTTAAAAAAAACTATTACGGATTTTTTAGATGTATTGTCGGTTATAACACAAAATACTATAAATACGAAAAATTATTTCAAAATATAATATGTTTTGAGAAATTGGAAAGAAGTACATTTTAATGGAATTGAACCAAAATTGAAGTACATTTTAATGGAATTGAACCAAAACGGTTAAGACTCCACGCAGAATGGCCATGCAGCCATCCTATTTTTCTTTGTACACAAGTTATAGAATACAATGATGAATGAAAGGAACCAAAATCTAATAAAAAGTTTGAGATGCAAAGAAGTGATGGGTACAAATGTACGTATGTATGCATTGTTAAATAAATTCAATGCTTAATTTTTCAAAAAACGATTATAAATGAAAACTTATTTCACCAACACTAAAATTTTTGGTTCATTTCGTTGTACATACCATTAAAAACACACGCTGACATTTTTATGTAAATATCTCTGTCAGTTTTTGCGATATCGTGTTAACGGTGGAGAATTTTTACGAAAATGAAAGTTTTGAGAAAAATGAAAGATAAATTTTTCTTGAAAAGTATGCTTTGCTTAAAACTCCCCTGGATGATAGGCGAGGCCTTCCTTTTTCTAAAAAAGACGAACTGTTTTGGAAAGAGGAAAGTCTGAACTTCAGGTATTTGTATAATGTAAGATACAAACCACCAAAAGCACAAACTACGAAAAAAATAATAATCAATAATTTGCCATTTGTAAATAGATAATTCAAAAAATTCATTTTACTGCTTTTGAAAAAAAATGCTGATGATGCTTTGAAAATAAAATTTAAAAAATCAGAATTTTATTGAAGTTTTCTTCAAAACTTCTGCAGCATCAAATAATCATTAGGATTGTGAATTTAAAATTACTCTAAAAGAGCTAAATACAAAAGGGTAATGTAAGCAATAACCAATTAATTAATGTAGCCAACAGTTATAAATGGCCGTGTCTCACACATCGTAAATACAGCCATTTTTGTCTTTTATAAACTGGATAAATTAAAAGCCCAACCACACGACAAAATATCTCCCGCACATTTCGTCAGCAAACGACCACGAAAGGGACGACAAAGTTTCACAAGATAGGTTGAATTACAATATTTCCATCACTATCATCGATATATTCAAGAAGTTAAAAAAAAAGTTAACGAAGACAAAAAATTTGGTTGAGGGTAGAAATGAAAAAGTACTGACGAAAAGTGCGGACGATATTTTGCCGATACCGACCTTAAGGCGCCATATACAATTGGAGTTCGTTTCAGTATCCAACGGCAACATCACGAAGTTTCGGAGCTACGCGGCAAAGTGGTCAAAAGCACTTGCACGACCACTTTTCGAAGCTTCTATCTCACCAAGGGGTTAGGCGCAGAAGGATGAGCTCATTTCCGAAATTTTTATCCATTCTTTGATTTTGTTTCTCGTCCTGTTAGGTACTTTATTGATCATTTTTTTTCACGTGTATAGGAGTATGTGTTGTCTCTGTCCTTTTAATTTTACTTCCATTTCGTCTGCCTGTGAACACAAATTTATTTTATTGTTAAATGTGAACCTCTCCTCTTTTTATCTTTCATCTCACCCCTATTTTGACTAAATAAACCTCATTCTTGTTGGCAATATTTGTAATCATGCAGATTTATCTGTATTAACGGCTAACCAGGTCTTCTAACCATATATAAAAACTTTTTTTTTCTTTCCAAAAGGATGACCTTGTGTGTTAGTGGTCATTTTCTTTCGTTTCGCTGAATGGCCCAAGTGTTGGTATAGATTTATTTTCCGATCATTCAAACCAAATGTAGAAATTTTAAATGTAATAAATTGTATCAAAGCTGTAACAAATTTTAACCTATTTTACTGTTCCGTATTGTTCTGTTCTTGCTTCCAAAGAACGAGTGCTTCTTTGAATAAAACACTTGTTACCGTCGAGTTTCCGGTAACATAATCCTAATGCTGAAGGTTGTAGAATCCTTTGGCAAACAGTATATTCTGCTGTTAACCAGATGCTCTTCTTCTTCTTGTATACAGCCGACCACCCCGCCACCACTGAACGTAGCAGTATCGACAGGATTGGTTGTGTATATAAGTATTGTCCAACCTTACATGGACCGAACAGTCAAACGAACATTCCTTTCGGGGGGGGGGGTCAATAGCCGTCTTTCTCCCCACCTGCACGCTCTCAAACAGCTGCAATGAAACTGTCCATCTTTGACATCCTATCCTTCAGGGTTTCGAGATGACCCGGGACCATCAGTACTGTACTTAAATCGTTATTGACCATCTTCAGGTCCTACCTTAACACTGAGACCTTTATGCATTCCATTAAATAGTGGTGAACCGAACCTATTTCCCCCCCCCCAATGCATTCATTTTCCTGCCTTCTTCCGAATCTTTGGAAATAGGCACGAAATCTCCTATGTCCAGATATTGTTTGGAATATAAGTGGATGGTATCTTCTTAATTTAATTTCCGGACTAGGAGTAAAGTTGAGAGGGACTCTTCCTTTTTTGGATTTATACCATCTGTCAAATCCCTGTATTTTTATTTCTTCTCTCCATTCTACCGGATGTTCTATCTGCCATTTGATGTAACATCCGGAGGTAAAACTTGTATTTTGAAAAAAATGCTGATTTTTCAAAGTTGATCTGAACTTAATTGTGTATCTGAGCTGATACATCATCATTTTTTAATACATCACTATTTTTCATTCTCACACTTAGCAATTACTTTTATTCGAAACAGGCCCAAGGAGCTGGTGTCCAGCGCCCTCTGCCGGTCGTCGGAAAAAGCCGGCTTGCACTCGGAAGGGAAGGTCTTCGTCTTCACGCCGAACACCTGTTACTGAGAGGGATTCAGCATATCGCCTTGAGCGACTCGCCTCGTGAAGTCACAGGATTCTGAGTTTGAGCTGTTGCGGAACAACAAACCTCTGCGCAGTGTTTTTTACTTATTATTCACGTCTGCAATGAGCGGGTTTCCTCAGTATGGGTCGCAGACTAAGTTTTCGTTAGTCGAACTGTTTCTGGGTTTCGAATAATTTCCATATAT